>CAUYPK010119757.1:0-10061 GCA_963574355.1 Loris lydekkerianus
TTTGTGATGGGTCAGTCTCCACCAGGGTCCTCAAATCCTCGTCCTGGATTACTCTAGATCGACCACTTCGGGGCTCATCTTCGAGGCTAAAATTTCCGGAACGAAATTTCGCAAACCAACGTTGAACAGTGCGTTCATTAACACTATCATTGCCAAATGCCTGGTTAATTTTTCGGGCTGTTTCAGCAGTGCTTTGGTTCAATTTGAATTATAGAGAAAAATTGTCCGAAAATCACTTAATGACATCATATAGTAATAGGCTGAAAAGAATAAAAAAATTAAAAGTAGAAAAAAATGAACAGCATCAATGTATAGAGTACAAAATTCTCCATCAATCAGTATATACCACGACACAATAGAATAAATATTTATTGAGATATGGAGCTACAAAAACACATGACATTAAAACGGGCAAAACTTTTGAAACAACCTAATAGATTAAATAGAACATGCTTAGCAATGAGTCTGGTGTGTAGCAGGTGCTCAATAGATACTTTCTTTTTCTTCTTTTCTTTTTCTTGAGACAGGGTTTTATTCCATTGCCCAAGCTAGAGTGCAATGCTGTCATCATAGCTCATAGCAAACTCACACTTTTATACTCAAGCAGTCCTCCTGCCCTAGCCTCCCAAGGAGTTAGGACCATAGGTATACCCTACCATACCCAACTAATATTTGTCTTTTTTATAAAGATAGGGTCTCTCCATGGTCTCATACTCCTGGCCTCAAGCAGTCTCATACTCATGGCCTCAAGCAGTACTCCCACCTTGACCTATCAAAATGCCAGGTTTAGAGGTATGAGTCACCAAGCCTAGCCCTTTTTCATCTTAAACTAAAAATATCTAAATAATATAATGCACAACAGAGCTCCAAAGAAAGATATTGTAGACTAGGAAAATATAAATAAAATCTTCAGCAGAAGTAGGATTTGTCCCGGACCTCAAAAAAAAAAAAAAAAAAAAAATGGAGGCCAGGTGCATTGGCTCATGGTTATAATCCTAGCATCCTGGGAGGCTGAAGTGGGTGGATTGCTTGGCTCAGAAGTTCAAGACCACCCCAAGTAATAGTGAGACCCCTTCTCTAGTAAAAATAGAAAAACTGAGGTAAGAGGATTGCTTGAGCCTAAAAGCTTGAGGTTGGTGTGAGCTACGATGCCACAGCATACTTACCTACCCAGTGCACCAGAGTGAGACTGTCTCAAAAAAAATAAAAATAAAAAATAAATAAATAAACTTTAAATTATTGGGGGAAGGAAAGTAGTGTCACATATAATAGAATGAAAAACTAAAACAAACCTACTGACCTACGTGATCCCATCAGAATGGCAATATATGACCTTCAGGATAATTATGGCAATCCTGTTAATAAAAAGGGAATGTCACGCATGTACACCACTGCACAGAAAACATGTGTTGCTGCCTTATTTAATCCTCTCAAATACCCCAAGAGATGCATGCCCAACCCCAGAATACAAATGGCAAAAGGGGGCCCAGAGAACTTTTGTGGCTTACACGATGTCACAAAGCAATTGGTTTAGCCTCACTCAGACTTCTGGATCTGCCACTTAGGAGCTCTGTGAAATGTCTTCGGCAAGTTACTTTAACCTCTCTGAGCCTCAATTTCTTCAAATTAGGTAGCATAATAATGCCTGCTCTCTTAAGCCTGTGGAATGAAATGGAAGGATGCAGGAAAAGTGCCTACCCCAATGCCTAGCACAGTGTATATGATCCATAAATATGAGCCATTGTTTTTTATTACTGGTTTAGGGAAGAAAAGCAAGGTTTAGGACTTAGAGCCACAGTGGTGGAGAATCAAGACATATGGGTAGGAATTATAAAGTGGAAACTTTGGGCTCAATGTGAGAAATAGGTTTCAAACATTTAGTGCTTTCTAGAAACAGAAAAGATTCTATCAGAAGGACTGACTCTCCAACTCAAAAGGTTTTCACGCAAAGGAGGGCTCTCTGTCTGAGGATGCTGTGGCAGAGATTGAGCACCAGGAGCACAACTTAAGGATGTGACCCCTGAGGGACCCCTTCATCGCTGAGACCGACAAGTGCCATGAGATACCACTGTCCTGCCAGTTTTATTTCCAGTAAATCCAGAAACAAAGGATTTCAGCTTCTCCCCACATCCTTCCAGTCCTTAGCCCTTAACAAGAGTGGAAATCACTTGTACATTAAAGAAATACGAGACAAATTTGACTGGACTCCTACACCCTCACTATCCTCCAATACTGCAGAAAAGCTAATTTCAACTGTCACTTACTGGAAGTAAAATGACAAATATCTGTAATATCTGCCATGTTATGAATGCTTTAAAAAGAGTTATGCTGCTGTCAACATTCTGATGACCTTAACAAGGGAAAAGTAAACGAAGAAGAGGAAACAGCATGTCTGTGGATTACTAGGTTGCCAAACTTCTCTACTACTTACACTAATAAAAATCAAATTACCTCCATAAAAAATGCAAGCAAGGAAGGCTTCTGAAGAAAACCAATAGAAGCAAATCTCGTAATCATCCTGTCAATTCTATAGATGAGGTCATCAGAATTAGCTTCCACATCTCAGTGTGAGAGTGACTAATTCTATTAAGGGATATGAAATCTTTACTAAACTTCTCCCCACCATGATGTAATAAGAATAAAATGTGTAAAAGTCCCATCACAGAATGACATATCTTTCTTAGAGTCCGGTCTCATAACAGAACATGATGTACTATGTAAAAAGTGATGACGCATCCCAGTTTGACTAGGAGAGTTCCAGTTTATAACTATGTTCTTGGCTTAATTATTGATAAAGTGTTATAGTTTGGATAATAAATTATTACAGTGTGTCCCTGTATATGTTTAGTATATGTGTGCAGGTGTTCCTGTAAGCATGTGTGGTTCTGTGGATATGTGTGGGCCAGTGTACGTGTGTACACACATATGTGTGTCGATCTGTGTATGAATGTGTACATATTTTTCTTCCATTTCTAAATAGGCCTCATCTATAACACAGTGTAGCTTTAGGAATAAACACTACATTTTTCAGCAAGGATTTCCATAGTTAAATGATATCAAATTTTACCATCCAATTAAACCAAAATAAATACACGAGGTGAGAATAACCATATAAACTGAATGCTACTTACAACATGACTTCTCTAGGAACAAGGGTGGGTGGTCTCCTTTTTAGTTTAGGAGGAAGATTTACCTCCATGGTTAGTTGGCCTGAATATAAGACTCTAAGCCAAAAATCCACTAATAAGGTTTGGTTGTTTAGAAGACGCTGGCACCACCACCTTCTTCTCTTGCTCCCTGTCCCACCATGTGACACGTCGGCTCCCCTTTCACCTTCTCCCCGATGGGAAGCTCCATGGAGCTCCCACCAGAAGCAGAAGCTGGCGCCACGCTTCTCATACAACCTGTGAGATTATGAGCTGAATAAACCTCTTTTCTTTACAAATTGCCCGGCCTCACACATTTCTTTACAGCTGGGTAAAATGGACCATCAATCATGAAGTGATACCTGTTTTCCCAGTATTTCTGCAGTTTATCCAATATCAGAAAAAGGCAAAACAGAGAACAAGAAAAAAGAACAATCGGTGTGAAAATGGGTTTATTCAGAGGGCTTGAGCAATCATTTTTTTGCAAACAAGAAGGGCAGCGTTTCTTGTAAATTTTTTAGTTATCTACTCTATGCAAAAGATAATACACACTGTGTATTCAGTGAACTGTGACTTTGTTTTTAAATAACTGAGAAAACCCAGCCATTGAAAATGAATGGGCCTTATTTTTTAAACCTTGATTCAACTTTATATACGCCTTTGACCTGAGATTTCTGTGGCTACATTTCTTTAAACATTCATGGAAATTCTCTCCCCCAAACTCTTCCAGATTCAGGGAATTAAATCAGATGGGAATCCTGACAGCCAGCCAATGTAACTCTTCTAGGATATCTCCAAACCCAAAATATCCAAGTCTCTTCTTTGTCTATAAATTAAGCCATTAACAAACATACACAGTTTGGGGAGGAAAGAAATGTTCTGCAACAAATCAAACTCCATGTATCATAGGGCACTGGCACTATTCCTGTGAAAATAAATAAATTCTACGACAAACCAACTTCTTTCTTCTCCAGTGCATTGCAGAGATAGCACACTGTATTTGGTGTTTCTCATAAATTTGAAAAGATTAAAAGTGAATATGCCATGATGTTTTTATTAATGACTTCGATGCAATAAATACTCAAATATTAGTAAGGATAGAGCTGGTGGTACCACTGGTGGGGGGAGCCCCAAATCTCTTGTGGCTTGGACTTTATGGAATAAAGGTCAGAGCAGTAGCAAGGTGAGGCCAGAGGTGTAAGTTAGAGTGTGAAGTGCACATGCTTCCGCGCACCAAGGCTGGAGACACATTCATCAGGCATCTGCGTATGAAGCCATTCTTTATTGTAAAAGTATAATGAGGGGAGTGTGGAAAATCATTCCTTTGGGGAATTTACCTAAGAGAGGAATCATTCAAAAGAAACTGAAAAAGAGACTAGAGTGGGAAACCACAGCAAGAGTTCACTGTCAAATGCCATCATGAGCCAAGGACAAGGGCAGCACCTGTGGCTCAAAGGAGTAGGGTGCCAGCCCCATATGCTGGAGGTGGCAGGTTCAAACCAGCCCTGGCCAAAAACTGTAAAAATAAATAAATAAATAAATAAATAAATAAATAAATAAGCAAGCAAGCCAAGGACAGAAGACACCCCATAGGAGGAATGAGGAATTCTATGGGCAGCCCCCAAAAGAAAACATCACCTTTGAAATGGGAAGGCAGTGAGGTTGTGTTTTCTCTTTTGGGGGAGCTGATGTGAGGCAGCCAGGAGCAAACAGAAACAGTTCAGTATAAAAAGGAAGCCCTCCAGGAGTTATATTTTCAGATGGGACCTGAAGATGACAACAATGTCAAAAATGCTAGAATTGAAAGAAATCCTGGGGATAATTTCATTCCAACTATCATTTTGTAAAAGAAATCTGACATTATTTTATATCCACTGCCTCTCTAGTGTATGTCGCTTTTTGTAGGCCTGCTAACTAAACTTCAGGAACTGATCCTTAGCTACAACAAAATCAAGACTGTCCCCAAGGAACCAAGCCACTGTGCCAGCTTGGAGAAACTGGAATTGGCAGCTAACAGAGATATATGTGATCTTCCATAAGAGGTCAGGAAGACATAAATGACTACACATTATTTTCCATCTGCTAATAGTTTATTTCTCAATTGTGTCATTGTTAACAATAAACATAAATAGGGGGGGAAAAAAAAGAAATCTGTCATGCCTGTCCTTCAGAGGGAAACCGAGGTCCAGAATGGTCACGCCTGCCCTTCAGAGGGAAACCGAGGTCCAGAATGGTCACGCCTGCCCTTCAGAGGGAAACCGAGATCCAGAATGGTCACGCCTGCCCTTCAGAGGGAAACCGAGATCCAGAATGGTCACGCCTGCCCTTCAGAGGGAAACCGAGGTCCAGAATGGTCACGCCTGCCCTTCAGAGAGATAACCGAGATCCAGAATGGTCACGCCTGGCCTTCAGAGAGAAACTGAGATCCAGAATGAGGTCATAAAAAGTCACCTGATACGGGTGGTTTTTCAAACTTCAGGTCATGATCAAAATCAATTTAACAGGTTATAACCATCATTATTTAATGGGATGAAATGGAAAGGACTAGACTGAAACATGACAGAAAATATCAAAGTACACTGTGAGTAGTAAGGCCAGGTACACACGCAGACAGACACATGCAGATTATAGCTAGTGCCGGATTATAATGTAAAACGTGCAGATAACAGCTATGTGCTAGATTATAATGTAAAACATTAATCTCTATGAGGATTATAGCTTTAGGTTTCTTTTTTTTCAAGGTTGCACAATAAGTTCGTTGGGCAACATTATCGTTTTATAGTTAAGTCCACTGTAGTCCCAGAAGAAGACACCCCTTGCCCAGGGGTGCAGGTGGGCAGGATTGGCACAAATCCAAGAAGAAAAGCCCCAGCCCTGTGCAGCCGTATCCTGGTCCAACCTCTTTTCATAGTTTAAGATTTTTTTTTTTTTTTCCAGAGTTATATTTGGATCAAGTCACTAGGCCACCCTGCCCACTTCCACGTGGAATTTTCCATTAGCAGAAGTTGCAACTGATGAGGGTCTCAGCTTTTTTTAGGAGATGACTTTGAAAAAACTATATCATAAGATTTCTCTGGACCTTCTGGCAATGTTTCACAATGGAGCAAAGCAATTAGCAAATGTAAAATCAAGTTCCTGCTCATCCTCTGGCACTCCCAGCATCATGGATGTATTCTTTGCTTCAAGTGCAGCGCTTTGCTTTATTTCTGTGCTGGACAGGCCCATAAATAATAGACTATATGTGAATTCCATGGTTCCCTTTGAATTGCACTCTACTGTAGTTAACAGGAAGAACATAAGATCCCAGCATGTCCAAGGACTGAAAACTGCAATCAACAGTTTGCAATCAACACAGGCTTGCAACCAAACCAACATTGATTTATCCTTCACCATTACATGGAAAGGAAAAGGCTATTTCATGGACTTCCCTGTCCTTGCCTTAGAAAAAGAACTGTTGTCATCATCACGGTGGTCACTGAATAGAAACCATGACGAAACTTGCGCCCATCAGCTGTCACTCTCGGCTCTTACGTTCCTCCTGCTGCCATACAGCTGATCCCATTTAGAAACTGGATGCCTAGTGCACAGATTTCTAACCAGCAGCTCTGTTACTCTGCAGAATTAATAAAAAGCAAAGGCAAGGAGTCAAGGAAATCCCAACTCGGAAGACTCTCCCCTCACTTATCACAAAAGTGCCCTCATTTGGGCAGTAACCTCAACACCAAGAGTGCTTCCAAGGGAACAGAAAGGGACAATTATCTCAAGCGAGGGGGGCCTCTTCGGGGATAGTTTCATTCAAGACAGAAGGCTCAAACAGTAACATTCAATCACAGGGTGATGACACTTATTTAGATAGAGATAATATTCTCTAAGGAAAAAAAAAAAAAAAGAAAAATGAAACTCTAGGTTCTCCATATATTCATATATCTGAAGGAAGCCAAGGAAGAAACCTGCATGAGATATAAGGAATTGGAGCTTTCAAACATGCTGTTTCCACCTTATCACTCTTATCTGTTATTAAAAAAAAAAAAAAAAACACAAACAGCTGCATTTAAAGATAAGGGAACAGCAAGATGTTGTGTATGTTGCCCAGATGTTTCTAAAATCCGCTCCCTGTTCAACTTATCTCTACAGAACTAAAGATACCTCTAATCTTTTCTAATGGCTTAATCAAATGAAATAAATGGCTTGGTATAATATCTTCTTTAAAACTTATAGTACTAGTTGCACACGCAGAGATATTTTGTAATAGCTAAAAAAAAAAAAAAAGAAAAGAAAGTAGTCCCAGCATTCAAACATTATTCATTCACTGTATTTACTCAAAGACAACAAACTGGAAAACAAGTCAGCTAAGATTTTGAAATAGTGTTTCTTTTTGTTGGCTTCATCCCCAGTCTTTTCATCATCTTCCCAGCACCTAACAGCTCTTTTCATTCATGACTGCAAATACGTATTTCATTCCTAATATACGTCTGGCAGTACACTAAGAAAGAAGGAAAAGAGAAAATGAATGGGAAAATGATACAAACAGGAAGTCAGAATGGTTTGAGAAATAAAAGATGGAAAGCTGTAAAGAAGGATTGTATAAAGGGTGAGGAATGAGAATAAAGAAAGAATATTGACTATCAACTCCAATTGAAGTCCCAGCCCCTAGTCACATCTCCAGACACGAAAGGTCTGAGTGTGGAGAAAAAATATTCTACACCCAATCTGTTACCCTTCTGTGAGCTAGCTTTCCATTTCTGCTCAGCAATTTACCATTCTTGCACACAGACTGGGAGTGAAAAGGTTCTCAGAGAATACATGGGTTTATATCCATGTTTTGCCCCAAGACTGGGGGCCAGCAGAGGGCAGGGTCCAGGTCTCACATGAGTCTCCATGCAGACCCAAGGCCGCATAAACACTGAGCAGTGGTTTAATCATCAACACTTTGGGCTTACTGAATAATACAGTCAAGACACACAGTTCTAAATACTACGTATCTGTTTTCTTATCTGAGAAATGAAGGTATTAAGCCAGGTGACCTCTAAAGTCTTTTCTGATTTTAACCTTTCCAGAGCTGCCCTCAGCTGGATCTAAGCCATGTTTGGATCTCCACTTTATCTGCATTCTAGGGGAACAAGGAGACTTGGGTGACAGTCGATGCTTCCAACCTCAACCCCTCAGCCCACTTGAAAGGTTCCATAAAACACACCCTCAAGTGAAATTGGGAATCCAGTGAACACTTGTCCTCTTTTTAAAAGGACATGCTGAGGAAGCACATGGCCTCTGTAGCTCCTACACCCTACACCTGCAGCAAGGAAGCAAAGATGAGATGGGGTGTACTCAGTTTCTACATCACTCCTATGACGACACTGTGTACTTTCTTTAAAGGAATTATAGTCTTTATAGGCAAAAAAATAAAATAAAATAAACCACCACCAACAAAAACAGCAACAACAATAAGAAAAAAAAAGTTGGGATTATAGGGTAGCACCTGAGTTGAACTAGGAACCATGGAAGCCAATGATGGGAAGGAAAAAATGCAAGCAAGCTTCATAGGGAAGAAGGAAACAGGAGACCCTAGTGGCTGGAGCTAATGTTTCTATAGAAAGGGAAACATATCTTTTTTTCTTTTATTAAATCAAAAATGCATTTATGGGGTACAATGTGCTGATTTTATATACAATTTGAAAGACTTAGAAAAAACTGGTTAACATAGCCTTCACTGAACTTTCTTAATTATTGTGTTAAGACATTTATACAAAACCAACACCTTCAAAGTAGCCTTTCCAATAAGAACAAAGAGATAATAATCTTTGGGTTATTATTATCACTTCTGCACAAAATCTTGCAAGATCTATTTGCCAAGATGCCTCCCTTTTCTTGGCTTATCTAGGTAAATCATGGAGCTCTCACGAGGCCACTCTTCTCAGAACAAAAACATTTGTCCCTGTGTCCACTCAGAAAATAAAATAACCCACTTTAAGATTCATGCTAAGGCAGCACCTGTGGCTCAAGGAGTAGGGGGTTGTCCCCATATACCGGAGGTGGCAGGTTCAAACCCAGCCCTGGCCAAAAAACTGCAAAAAAAAAAAGATTCATGCTAACAGAGTTAGAACTCATTCATTTCAACTGTTTCTTAGATGTGATAACTTCCAAGTTTCTTCCCGGTTTACTTGCAGAGTTGCCTGAAGAAAATGGAGCCACGGCAAATGGAATACAGGGTCTGTCCCTCCCAAAACCATAAAGGAACAGAGTAGGTTAGAAAGTTCTTTCTGTGAAAAACAAAAAAGAATTAACTAGAATCAGAGGTCAGTGATGGGGTAGAAAGAAAATTCTTTTTTAAATAACTATTCACTTCTTAAATCATTATCATCTCTTTATTGAGCAAGCAATACAATTGGAACTGTCCTCTTGAAAGAAAAGTGAAGCAGGAATATTCCAAGGAAAACCCACAGAAGCCTAGGTTTTCAGACAGGTGTGTAAAGGCTTAAAGAAAAGCAGGGGAGACCTACAGTGCCAAAGAAAATTCAGTAAAAGGAGCTGCGACGGGATCCTCTGAGACCCTTGGAGGTACAGCGCAGGACCCTGGAGTCCTTGAACACTGCCTTGCACACATCAGGCAGTGGTAAAGTCTTGAAAACTAAAGAGCCAAAATATGGTGGTTGGAACATGGGCTTTCTTTATATGCTTCTCTCTATCTTATTGTATGTTTTTTTTTCTTTTTTTTTTTTTATTATAGATAAAAATATGCACCATAGATGTAGCCCAACCCATCACCCTCCCTCCACCCAAACCTTCCCCCTCCCTTCCCCTTCTTTGGTCCTTTCCTCATAGTCTTGTGGTATAGTTGGGTTATAGCCTTCATGTGAAAGCTATAGTTTAGCTTCATAGTAGGGCTGAGTACATTGGATACTTTTTCTTCCATTCCTG
>CAUYPK010119760.1:0-39370 GCA_963574355.1 Loris lydekkerianus
ACTGTCTCTAAGAGACTTACTTTAGACATAAATTGAAAGTAAATAATTGGGAAAGAAAGTATATGCAAGTGGTTACAAAAAAAAGTAAGGGTGGCCATACTTGTATATGTACACCATGGAATATTATGCAGTCTTAAAGAAAGATGGAGACTTCACCTTTTCATGTTTACATGGATGGAGCTGGAACATATTCTTCTTAGTAAAGTATCTCAAGAATGGAAGAAAAAGTATCCAATGTATTCAGCCCTACTATGAAACTAATTTATGGCTTTCATATGAAAGCTCTAACCCAGTTATAACCACTATGCTTTTATATTTGCTCTTCACTTGCATGGAAGACCCTGGTCTGCCTGGTAAATTTTTCCTGCTCAGCTTTCAAATTTGAATAAGGATCACATTAAGTCTTCTTTTACTTCCTAGGCAGAGCTGAGTAGTCCCGGTTTCCCCAGAGCACTTGTACATATTTCTAGTGTTGTTTGCTGCAACTTTGTTTACATGTTCCTGCTTTACTAAATTGTGAGACTTTGAAGGGTGAGGAGTGTCTTCTGTGTATCTCTCTGGCACCTAGCCCAGTGTCTGGCACGTGCTAAAGGCTTAATTAAAATGTGTTGGAAGAATAAATGAATGGATGAACATGCCTTGTTTGTACTTGTCTACAAAAAATGTTCAAGTTGTTTTCCTTACCCCAAATGTCCTGAAAGCCCTCTGAGTTTTCTTAACCCTGAGAAAATATTCTCCTAATTATACTGTTTGTTATCCATTAATCATGAAAAGCTTTGTGACATGTATTGGATCGTTTAATTCTCCTTGCAGACAGGCTCTGTGATGGAATCTTGTTTACATTTCTATTTGTCATTAAACATGTATTTGTATTACTGTTACATAAATATCTATTTTTACAAGTAGGTGCTGTTAGCTGTTGAGTTTTCTACCTGCACACAACAGGTTCCCTGTCTTAACTACTCAGCCATTCATTCCTTCAGCAGCTTGTTACTTCATTTTAACCTTAGAGTCCTGGGTTGTTCTAGGTGCTTGGGATAAGTCAGTGATAAAACTTCCTGTCTTTGCAGAGTTTATATGCAATGGAGAGAGACCAACGATTAGCACATTTATAAAACAAGTAATTTATATAATGTATTAGACAAAGTGCTAACAGAAAAGGAAAAAAAAAGCAGTATAAGGAGGCAGGAAAGCTGTAGCTAGGGGACAGGTTATAAATTTAAATAGGATTATTAGAATAGCTTTCATTCTATATTCTGACACAGTTTTTGTAATAGAAACATGTATATTATTGTTTTCCTAGAATATTGAAATAAGACCTAGAGTGTCTATTTTAGAGGTTTTGCATTTCTCTTACCAAGCAAAATAAAAAACATCTAAGCCCTCTAAAAAAACTCAAAACACTAAAAACCAACCAAAATAACCTGAACTCTATGGCAGAATTATCTTCTTTCTTTGATTGTTTATTTTGTTATCTGAGGGGTATACTAGATATGCATTCTATCACTTACAGGACTTTGTCATAGCTAAGTTGGCATTTTCTTAAAGATACATCACTTCACATAGAAAAATGCTACTGGTAAAGAATTACAAGAGACTAGCTGACTTTGTTTTTGTGTTATATTTTTATGACATTAGAAATAAGGGAATTAGAAATATTTAGTAGAATAGGATTTGCAAATTCTGGTCTACAGACTATTGTTATCTGATTGTGACAGTCTATTCTCTGAAAATGAAAGACAAGGCAAAAATATAAGGAATTATTTCCACTTTGCATAGGATTATTTTGTGTACTCCCTTATTCAGTATGTTTTAAGCCACTCCTTATCTTTCTTGCCGTTAGTTCTTTAAAACGAAAGAACTATTTCTTGTCAGTGGTGATATACAGCAATCTAATAGTGTCAAACTTGTGACTTCGTGTTTATTGTTCAAATTGTCTCATGTGGCTCCGTGCCTGTAGCTCAAGCGGCTAGGGCACCAGCCACATACACTGGAGCTAGCGGGTTCGAATCCAGCCCAAGCCTGCCAAACAACAATGGCAACTGCAACCAAAAACCAGCCAGGTGTTGTGGTGGGCGCCTATAGTCGCAGCTACTTGGGAGGCTGAGGCAAGAGAATTGCTTAAGCCCAAGTGTTGGAGGTTGCTGTGATTTCACGGTACTCTACCCATGGTGACAGCTTGAAACTCTGTCTCAAAAAGCAAACACACAAACAAAAACCAAATTGTCTCATGTATGGCAAAATCCAAACTGAGTGAGGAATTTAATTAAGAGCTCCCATATCAAATTTTTACAGTGTCTGGTTAGCTATAACAAGAATGGCAGAGAATTGTTACTGCAAAAGCTGAAAATTTTTTAAAAATTAGCTATGTATTTAAGTAATGACATGCTAGGAATTTTACACTTGATCTTAGCCAAAAGGCCAAGAAGCGATGCTACTAGGAATTTTAATGTGTGGTGATTCAACTCCATGGGATGTCTAAACACTGGATTAAATTCTGTGCAAAAAGATTTATTTTGACAGTAAATAATTTGCAATTCAGTTGTATTAGATATTTTACTATTTTTTCATGTTTAAAGGATATTGAGTTGTTACAAAAGCAGAGGACTCTTATGCAGTCGAGTGTGGGAGAATTACATTTTTTGGCAGTCTGATAGAGAATACAGTTTAATAAGACAAGCAGTCTCTAACAAAGATTCTCCTCTCTGAAGTCTCGTTTAATACAAGAAAATAAGAGCCTTTCTCACACTGAAAACTTGAAGCTTAAAAAGTAAGAAGATTAAAATGGCCTGTGTATATTCTTCATTGTTCCTTCTTCATTGCAGTCAGCGTTTTTCAAACCTTCTTTCATTAGCCTAGGTAGAACTTATAGGTACGTTTTTGATTTCAGTCTTCCTTGAACATACCATATATACTCGAGTATATACGGTATTCTCCTTATGACACTTTTCATGTTGTATTGTTTTTAGTTTATGTACCTATTTCTTATCCAGATACTCATCTCACTAAAGTCATGCGGTGTCTTTTCTTTTCTTTTTTTTAAACTGTTGCCCCTTGGTAGAGTGCTGTGACGTCACAGCTCACAGCAACCTCCAACTCTTGGGCGTAAGCAATTCTCTTGCTTCAGCCTCCCAAGTAGCTGGGACTACAGGCGCCCACCATAACACCCAGCTATTTTTTGTTGCAGTTGTCATTGTTTAGCTGGCCCAGGCCAGCCTGGGTGTATGTGGCTGGCACTGTAACTACTGTGCCAGGGGCGCCAAGCCCAGACATTGTCTTTTCTTATCTATATCTAACACTCAGTGTGTGGTAAATACATTGAAAGGATGAGTAAATTAATGACACGTTGCTGGAACCAGTTACCTTTTGCCTGGTACATACATACTCAAATGTTGACTTTTATTATTATACATATAGGATAGTTTACACATTTTAGGTAATAGATGTGAATTAATTATAACTAAATTTTATATTTTTCTTTAAATGAGAAATGGTTCTTAAAATTGTTAGTTTATATATTTTATATTTTTGTTCTGTTTTTTATCCTAGTATAGTTAACAGTGTCAATGTTTTCCAAATGTCATACCTTTAGAACTAGTAGATATTACAATTGATTTAAAAATTTAATTCCTACTTCCAACAGAAATACAGCATGATAATATTTTTTTTCCTTTTTTATTTTTTTTTATTAAATCATAGTTGCGTACATTGAGCATGATAGTATCTTTTTGATTAAAAATAAAATTCTCATTACATGCTGATTTTAGAGATAAGGGGTAATATTTATTTCTACAGGTAGTTTGGATGTCTAAGGTAAAAAGAAAGGAGAACAACTGTAAGCTAGTGTTCTTTTTTTTTGTAGAGACAGAGTCTCACTTTATGGCCCTTTGGTAGAGTGCCCTGGCATCACAGCTCACAGCAACCTCCAACTCTTGGGCTTAAGCAATTCTCTTGCCTCAGCCTCCCAAGTAGCTGGGACTACAGGCACCCGCCACAACGCCCAGCTATTTTTTTGTTGCAGTCTGGCCGGGGCCTGGTTTGAACCCGCTGCCCTCTGTATATGAGGCTGGCGCCCTACTCACTGAGCCACAGGTGCTGGCCTACCTAGTGTTCTTTTGATCAAGTATAAAGTGAAATTGTAACTAGTGTAAAAGGAACATAAAACAATTTGGTCTCATGCTGCCTTCAGTTAGATTTTATTTTATATGTGTTACAACTGAGTATCATTTCTCAAATTACAGCATAAAACATCGTGTTTTATATTATGGAATGTAGGTATCTAATAAAAAGTCTAACAGCAAGCATTTTCCTAAATGAGGGAACCATCAGAAGCATTTGCTTTAAAGTTAGGAGTAAGAAACCGAGGCATACTTTTACCACTTACAGTCAGCGTTCTAATCAAGATTATGACCAGTACAGTGAGCAGTGTATTGTAGTAGATAGTGTAACATGTGCAGTGACTCACCCCATCCCCCAAAAAGAAGGAATGAGGATTGAAAATAAGGAAATAAAACTGGAGCTATTTGAAGCTATTATTTACAGTGAAAACTCCAAAGGATATACAAACATGTTATTAAGATAGTAAGTTTAAAAGAGTAAGCAGGTATAAAATTAATATACAAGTCAATCATATTTCTATCAGCAGCAAATAACAAGATAAGATTAAAGCAAACATTGTCAGAAAATGTAAAGTACATAGAAATCTAAGAAATAATTAAGATTTCTAAAAATAAAAAATTAAGGAAAATTGCAACATTTTGAGATTATAGAAAACATCTATATAGGCTTGGTGCCCATAGCAGAGTGGTTACATTGCCAGCCACATACACCAAGGGTGCCGTGTTCAAACCCGACCTGGGCCAGCTAAACAATGACAACTACAACAAAAAATAGCCAGGCGTTTTGGCAGGCTTCTGGAGTCCCAGTACTTGGGAGGCTAAGGCAAGAGAATCGCATAAGGCCAAGAGTTTGAGGTTGCTGTGAGCTGGAACGCTATGGCACTCTACCAAGAATAACATAGTGTCTCAAAAAAAAAAAAGAAAGAAAGAAAGAAAAAGAAAACGGCTATATAAATGGAGTAGTGTACCATGCTCTCTGATAGTAATATTGTGAAGATGCCAAATGCCATTCTCCCCTAATTGACCGATAAATTCTATGTAATTGAAAACAGTACCCCAGCCAGATTTGTCATTAAGTACAAGATAATTATAAATAAGAATAGGAGGATGCTTTATAGAAGAACAATGAGGAGACACTGGCCTTATCAGATAGAAGTAAGGGTAGACATGTCAATGGACCAGCGGAGTAGAATTCAGAACCCAGAAACAGAGCTAGGAACATATGGGACTTGAGTGTGTGACAGGGTGGCATATTAAATGAAGAGGAAAGGAAGACATCTCTGATAAATGAAGTTGAGCAAAATGATTATTTAAGGATTCCCTACCTCACATTATAGTATACAAAAATCAGCTGAAAATGGATTAAAGACTTTAGTGTGAATCAACATTGTAAAACTTTGTGATAAACTATATTGGTAAATATATTTTAATCCTTAGGGTATATAAAGACAAGACACAAAGCGTTTTCTATACAACATTTGATACATTTGATGTTATTTTTTTTTCACTCTGTGCCCTGGGTAGAGTGCTATGGCATCATAGCTCACAACAACTTCAAACTCTTGGGTTCAAGGATCCTCTTATCTCAGCCGCCCAAGTAGCTGGGACTACAGGCACCTGCCACAACACTCGGCTAGTTTTTCTGTTTTTTAGTAGAGATGGGGTCTCACTCTTGCTCAGGCTGGTCTGGAGCTCCTGAGGTTAGGCAATCCACCTGCCTAAGCCTCCCAGAGTGTTAGGATTATAAGCGTGAGCCCTTGTACCTGGCCAGTAATTTGATGTTATTCTTAATTTCAGTTTATTATATTTTCAGTTTTAGAATTTCTTTGGTTCTTTTCTTTATAGTTAAAAGTTCTCTCTTAAACTCATCTTTTAACTCTTCGTATATATTAAGTATAGTTGTTTTAAATCATGAATCTGAAAATCTCATTATTTGGATTCTTTGCAATCTGTTGTCTATTGTTTTCTTTTCTTTTTTCTTTCTTTTTTTTTTTTTTAAATCTAGTGAAGTGAAGCAGTGGGGTGAAGAAGGAACAAATGTTTTCTTTTTTAAAAAAATTAATTTGTTGGGCGGCACCTGTGGCTCAGTGAGTAGGGCACCCATATGCCGAGGGTGGCGGGTTCAAACCCAGCCCCGGCCAAACTGCAACAAAAAAATAGCCGGGCATTGTGGCAGGCGCCTGTAGTCCCAGGCGGGACTGTGGCGGGAGGCTGAGGCAAGAGAATCGCTTAAGCCCAGGAGCTGGAGGTTGCTGTGAGCTGTGTGATGTCACAGCACTCTACCAAAAGGGCCATAAAGTGAAACTCTGTCTCTATTAAAAAAAAAAAAAATTTAATTTGTCTTCTCTGGTTATTTAAAATTGAATACCAGATATTTTGTATGAAAAATTAAGAGTTTCAGCCTAGAATGATGTCTCCCTGCAGAAGATTTTCTTCTGACAGGTGGCTAGGTGCACTAGCAACCTTAGATCACCTAAAATCAGTGAATTTAATTTAATGGAACATTGTTGAGTAGAAGGGGCATTTGTTGCGATTATCATGTAAGATAAATACTTTCAGTGTGTAAGAGAGGTGTTAAGTGCTGCACTGATTTATAGAGAGGATCCATTTCAGAGAATGAGATTAGACTTTGTAGGAAAGAAGCATTGAGCTGAGTCATCAGCCTTACGCTGAATCTTGCATTGTGTAAAAACAGGTGTCAGACATGATTCCTGCCAGTCAGTAGTTTTACCATGTTGTACGGAGACAAAATTAATTCTGATGCAGTGATAACTATATTTTCCCACATTAAGAAGATTTAAAGCAAAATCCCATAAAAAGGATTTTTTGAGAAGTAGGTAGAACTTCTTCCCTTTGATTGTGTGATTAAATGTTTTTATTTTCATTCATTCATTCATTTATTCATTTGAGACAGAGTCTTTCTCTGTTGCCCGAGGCTAGACTGCCAGGGCCTCATGGCTCACAGCAACTTCATCCTCCTGGCCCATAATCTCAAGCTCAAGCCATCCTCCTGCCTCAGTCTCCTAAATTAAGTGCTAGGATTATATTCATGAGGCCAGGTGCACCTGGCCAACTAAATGTTTTTAAAGTTTGGTTTATTAACTGGTTTCTTTGTTTTTCTTTTTAAAAGTATTCATTTATTTTTCTTCTGTGTACCATTTTTCATCAACTTTTGAATCTAATGAAACCCACACAAATGTATCCATCTCATGTACACACAACAACAATCCAGATATGAAACATTTCCATGACTATCCCAAATTTCCTTGGTCTCCTCAGTAAGTTCCCTCCCCAATCAACTGCTAATCTGTTTTCTGTCACTATAGATCAATCTTTTCTAGAATTTTATATAAATGGAATCACACAGTATATATCCTTTTGTGTCTGGTTGGTTTTTTTTTTTTTTTTTGCTCAGCATACTGTTTTTGAGATACATCTATTTTGGGATATATATACATAGTTTGTTCTTTTTTAGTGCTGAATTTATTTATGACTGTGCCACAGTTTATCTACTCACATGATTTTGTTTTTAAATTTGTCAGGAGCATTCAGCTACTAATGTTTTTTGCATATTGATTATTCATCTTTGGAATTAAGAGACACTAGTATCTTGAACTCCAAATTTATACTGCTGTAAAAATTGACTTTGATCTCTGATTGCCTACATAACAGTACCAATAAAGTGTGCTGCCATCATTCAAGGGTTGATAATCATAACATTCTGGCCTTCTAGTTGCACAAATGTGTACTTTGAGATGATAGGCTTAAGAATGCTGATACTGGGATAATTTTAGAAGTCATATCTACTGAGACTGTGAATATTGTTCAGTATAAGTAGTACGAAAAACAGGCCAGTGTAGTGGCTCACGCCTGTAATCCTAGCACTCTGGGAGGCCGAGGCAGGTGGATTGGTTGAGGTCAGGAGTTTGAGACCAGTCAGAGCTAGAGTGAGACAGATCCCATCACTACTAAAAATAGCCAGGCATTGTGGTACATGTCTATTGTCCCAGCTACTTGGGGAGCTGAGGCAAAAGAATTGCTTAAGCCCAAGAGTTTAAGGTTGCTGTGAACTATGTATGATGACACAACTAAATTCTACCCAGGCTGACTGAGTGAGACCCTATCTCCAAAAATAAAAATGGCCGGGTGCAGTGGCTCATGCCTGTAATCCTAGCACTCTGGAAGGCCAAGGCAGGTGGATTGTCTGAGCACACAGGTTCAAGACCAGCCTGAGCCAAAGCGAGACCCCATCTTTAAAAAATAGCCGGGCAGTGTGATGGGCACCTGTAGTCCCAGCTACTTGGGAGGCTGAGGCAAAAGACTTGCTTAAACCCAAGAGTTTAAGGTTGCTGTGAGCTATGACACCAAGGCACTCTACCCAGGGGGACAAAGTGAGAGACTATCTCAAAAAAAAAAAAATTGTCATTTTTATTAGTTATTGCCTGTAAAACTAAGGAATTTGGACTCTGTTTTCAAATTTAGTATTTCAAAATTTAGCATTTTGTAAAATAAAATTTTCATACAATTTAATATGTGCGTTTTGTGCCTTTAAAAAATATGACTGTGTTATTTATTGCTACAGTTTATTATATTTGAAAAGCAATACTATTATCTTTTGAAACTGGAGGGTTTTTGTTTTTTCAAACATCAATTTAACAAACTTTATTTTTGCTGTTTTTTGGCCGAGGCTGGATTTGAACCCACCACCTATGGTACATGAGGCCGGTGCCCCACTTCTTTGAGCCACAGGCACTGCCCACGAACTTTTTTTTTTTTTTTTTTTTTTTTGGAGACAGTCTCACCCTTGGTAGAATTCTGTGGCATCACAGCTCACAGCAACCTCAAATTCTTGGCTTACATGATTCGCTTGCCTCAGCCTCCCAAGTAGCTGGGAGTATACATGCCCACCCAGCTATTTTTTGTTACAGTTGTCATTGTTTAGCCGGTCCAGGCCGGTTTCAAAACTGCCAACCTTGGTGTACGTGGCTGGCTGTGTAACCACTGTGCTACGGGCACCAAACCTCATCCCTAAAATCTTGATCTGAATTTTAGTAAATACTCCTGTGTATGCCATTTTTTTTTTTTTTTTTTTGTATTTAGCATATGTAAAGTGTTCTAATACCAGTCAGTTTTTAAAAGCATAGACTCTGGATTTAATTACCTGAGTTTCAATTTCCACTTCTAGCTGTGAAACTTTGGACACGTAATTTCATCTGTTTAAAATCAGTTTATCATTTGTAAAATGGGGATGAAAGTAACTTTTTTTTCCAAAAATAATTCGTATACAAATTTAGGAGATAATTTACAGAGTCCTTAACACAACGACTGGACCAAATACATATTTGCTGAATGAATGAAGGCATGAACGCCTCTTCTTTGTTATGTACTATCTGCAACCATTTTTAAAAATTGTTAACGTTAATTTGAGATTTTGCTTCAAATCCCAAATGATTGGGATAGTTACTTCCTGAATGTTGCTATAATTTACCAAATACTGTTAGACAGTAGCTACTTGATTATAACAATTATAAGAGGCATTCTTGAGATCGTGTATCACTTTGTTTTTGTCAGTGTGTATTTGAATGTTACTCAAGGTTGCTGGCTAAAATGGGCAGGGAGGAGGATTTAGCAGGGTTTTAGTTCTGTGTGAGTATTTTGCTTTCTTAAAAAATATGTACTATTCAGTCCCTGAAAAACAGCTGATTGATATTGAAGATTGTGATCTCAATGTGGTGAGACTATGTTTTCAAGTTTTCCTCCCTGATGAACATGGAAATTTGACAACTGCTCTGCCCCCTGTCATCTCTAACCCAATTTATGATAACCGTAAGTATTTTATTTTCTTATATTTACAATCTTAGCTTGTTTGCTTAATAGTTTAAGTTTTTAAAAAGTATTACAATTACAATATGTTGATTAGGCTCCAGTGCCTGTGGCTCAAGCGGCTAAGGCGCCAGCCACATACACCTGAGCTGGCAGGTTCAAATCCAGCCAGGGCCCGCCAAACAACAATGACAGCTGCAACCAAAAAAATAGCCGGGCATTGTGGTGGGCACCTGTAGTCCCAGCTACTTGGGAGGCAGAGGAGGAGAATCACTTGAGCCAAGGAGTTGGAGATTGCTGTGAGCTGTGATGTCACAGCATTCTACCCAGGGCGACAGCTTGAGGATCTGTCTTAAAAAAAAAAAAAAGAATATGTTCATTATAGGAAAAATTCAAACATTAGAGAAATATTACAAAGAGTAGTTCTCCCGTAATCTCATCCTCCACATATAGTCACTGTCCTCAAGTGCTTATTTTACCAGTTTGTTCTGCATATATATATATAGTACGTTATTGTCATCATCAGTCATACGATATAATTTTAGCAACTTAAAAAAAATCACAGATCTTTTTAAAGCATTTTCCTTTAGCAATAGATCCTGAATGATTTTTCTTTTCATTCACCTTATTCTTTTCAGTAGCAGCATATAGTTGTATCATAATTATAATAAATCATTATCCTACTAAAGAGCATTTGGTTCGTCACTTTTTTCTTTTTGTCCTAACAAATTATATTGCAATGAATATGCTTATATGTGCATATCTTGTGCAAACATTTCTCTAATGTATTATAAGTTTCCATTAGCAGAAATGTAGGCCAAATGCTAGATCAAAGGATGTGGATGCTTATCATTTTAATAGATTATAAAACCAATTGCGTATGACTCTACTTGTTTTACATGTAGACATAAGGCTATAAAGGTAGCTCAGAGTATCCTTCCTCACAAAGAGCCTTAAATGCCAGGAAGAATTATTGGAATCGTATTGGCCAGATAATAGGAAGTATTAAAATTACATTCCCATAGGATATGGTCATGATTTAAGAAGATTAATCTGGTCGTAGCGTGTAGGATGGAGTGGAAGAATCAGAATCTAGAAGCAGGGAGTTTTAATTAGAAGACAAATCATCACCTAGAAATGAAGTTACAAGGCTCTAAACCAAATTAGGTAAAGCAGTTTGAAAGGAAAGAGGCAAATGTAGATGAGTAACATGTTTAGTGTCCGTTATCTGTGCACTATAACTTTTATCTTTTTATTTCTGAAAGTTTATTTCTGAAAGTAGTTTTTTATCTCTTCTATAAGTGATTTTCCTCAAATTCTCCCCTTCAAAAAAGAACAAAATAAATTACTAAGGTAGCAACCCCCAAATCCTTTATATTTAGGTGCTCCAAATACTGCAGAATTAAAGATTTGTCGTGTAAACAAGAATTGTGGAAGTGTCAGAGGAGGAGATGAGATATTTCTACTTTGTGACAAAGTTCAGAAAGGTACTTGTTTTGTTTCATTAATTTCTAAATTATTTTAGATTAGTAGAATCATTTTACTTTGTTTTCTCATTGTTATCTCTTTGGTTTCTTATTTACTAGATGACATAGAAGTTCGTTTTGTATTGAATGATTGGGAAGCAAAAGGTATCTTTTCGCAAGCTGATGTGCACCGTCAAGTAGCCATTGTTTTCAAAACTCCACCATACTGCAAAGCTATAATGGAACCAGTGACAGTAAAAATGCACCTTCGGAGACCTTCTGACCAGGAAGTTAGTGAATCGATGGATTTTCGATATCTGCCAGATGAAAAAGGTATGACATTTTCATGGTCATGATTTATTTACTTCTTTAAAAAAATTTTTTTTTAATATATACAGTATATCTCTTAAAGGTTGTCCTTCAATTTTCTTTGTACGATCCAATTGAATACAGTTATGTGTGTTCATGATTTACATTTCTTTTCCTGGACATTTTCAGTTGCTTTTTCCTTTATGCTCGTTGCATCTCTTTCTTAGGGAAGATGTTTGATTCATCTGGAATAATTTTAAAGTACACTGTTTATCAGAATTTCTGTTTCCTGTTTGAGGATCTATTTTGTCCTTATTATGCCTATGCCCTCTTTAAAGATGGGAAGCTTCACAACTCAGAGAGTAGTTTCTATTAACTTATCTCATTAGACCTTATTGCATTAGTTGGCATTGTTGACTTATGTGTTATAAGAAAACAAGATGAATATTTTAAACTATATTTTACTAAGAGAAAAATACCCTTTGCTACTGATTTGGGACATATTCTACAATACTTAAATCCACATTATGTACATTTTTTTGAAGCATTTTTTGTATATTAATAAATAACCTCTTTATTAATGGAAAGGAAACATAAGCCTATGCTGATTCACCTGCTCTCTTGGTTTCTTTCTAATCAGATACTTATGGCAATAAATCAAAGAAACAAAAAACAACTTTACTTTTCCAGAAACTGTGGCAGGATTGTGGTAAGATTATTTTGAATTGATTCATATTTAAACAGATTTTGTTTTATTTGCTTAATTCAGTTTTTCAATTTTAACTGATAATATCATTTTCCAAATTACATTTAATAATGAAAACTTTATCCTAACAGTCAATTTTCCCGAGAGACCAAGACCTGGTCCTATAGGATCAATTGGGGAAGGAAGATACATCAAGAAAGGTATTTTAACTCACATATAGCATTCCTTGTAATCAGAAAGACCAGTGCTTTGTATAATATATTAGAATTATTAGGACTAAATAACTACTTCTTTGATATTTTCTTCTCTATAATTTTTTTCATGCTTTCAATATTAAATGAATTGAGCTCAGGCTTTGAAGACTATATTGAAAAAACAGATTATGTTTGGAGGATTTATTGGGTTGTTTATTTTTTGTTTGTTTTTGATTTTTTTTTTTTTTTTTTGAGACAGAGTCTCATTTGTTGCCCTTGGTAGAGTACCCTGCCGTCACAGCTCACAGCAACCTCAAACTCCTGGGCTCAAGCTATTCTCTTGCCTTAGCCTCCTGAGTAGCTGGGACTATAGGCACCCGCCACAATGCCCAGCTATTTTTAGAGATGGGGTCTAGTTCTTGTTCAGGCTGGTCTCGAACCTGTGAGCTCAGGCAGTCTCCCTGCCTGGGCCTACCAGAGTGCTAGGGGATTTATTGTTTTAAAAATTACATTACATGGCCAGGTGCAGAGGCTTACAACTTGTAAAACTAGCACTCTGGGAGGCCAAGGTGGGTGGATTGCCTGAGCTTGCAGGTTCAAGACCAACCTGAGCCATAGCAAGACCTACTCTCTAAAATTAGCTGGGCATTGTGGCAGGCACCTATACTCACAGCTACTTGGGAGCCTGAGGCAAGAGAATCTCTTGAGCCCAGGAGTTTGAGGTTGCTGTGAGCTATGACGCTATGGCACTCTACTGAGGGCGACATAGTGAGACTCTGTCTCAAAAAAAAAAAAAAGTTACATTTTGTTAATATGGTAGTAATTTTACTAATTATAGTGTGTCATGGAAGAAATAGTTTAGATTTAGTCACCTATAAATAAAGTTTTTCTAGAACACAGCCATGCTCATTTGATTACATGTTGTCTGTAAACTACTTTTTCTTATACTGTATCAACAGGGTTCCAACAAAGGCTGTGTAGTTCACAAAGATTAAAATACAAGGTGTCCATAAAGTTTAGTATCTGGCCTTTTACAGAAAAAAAGTTGCTAAATCCTAGTTCATATAATTCAACCTGGAAGTCTTTCTCCCTCTCCCCTATTACTTTTTTTTTTTTTTTCTTTCTTTCTTTTTTTTTTTTTTTTTTTTTTGGGGGGGGGGTAATAGTATGTTTTTGCCCTGGGTAGAGTACAGTGGTGTCATCATAATTCCTGGCAGCCTCAGACTCCTGCGTTCAAGCAATCTTCCTGCCTCAGCCTCCTAAGCAGCCAGGCCTGCAGGCACAATGCTACCACACCCAACTAATTTTTCTTTTTTTTTGTCAATGGGGGTGTTGCTATTGCCCTAGTCAGTCTCAAACTCCTGACCTCAAGCAATTCTCCTGCCTTGGCCTCCTAAAGTGCTCTAGGATTATAGGAGTGAGCCACTGTGCCTGGCCTCCTCTTACATTCTTAAATCAGTGTTTTTTTCCTTTTTTAGTATGTATAGCATTTGTATAATATGTAAATATAGAATTAATTTTTTTTTCTTTTTTTTTTGAGACAGTCTATGTTGCCCTCGGTAGAGTGCTGTGGTGTCACAGATCATAGCAACCTCCAACTCTTGGGCTTAATTGATTCTCTTGCCTCACCTCCCAAATAGCTGGGATTACAGGTGCCTGCCACAATGCCTGGCTACTTTTTTGTTGCAGTTGTCATTGTTGTTTAGCTGGCCCCGGCCAGGTTTGAGCCTGGATGTATGTGGCCTGCGCCCTACCCACTGAGCTATGGGCACCTCCAGAATTAATTTTTTATAACTTTTTTCTGACTGAATTTTGTCATATCTTAGGATCATATCTTAATTTATCTTAAAGATTATTTGTTTGTCTTTATTCCTAATGAATGTTTTCTCCCTCCTTACATTTTACCCTAAAAATGACGAGTTTTAGATAATGTTTGCTGTTTAGATTCTTATTGATTGAAATTCTGATATTTATCTTTCACTTTTCAGAAATACCTTTATAGAGCCTCAGATGCTAGATTTTTCATATTTAACTTGAATGAAATTATATCTACCGAACTAACTTGCCAAAGCCATCATCTTACCTGTGTTTATAAAACAGCGTATGTCACAGAATTCAATTTTGGACTCATAACTTCAGTTCATCTTAAATTATTTATTTAAAATCTTACATTCGTTTCCTTAAAATTTTTCCTTATTTGTGTGTTTATGCAATTCTAATTTAGAAATAATGCTTTTTATAATTTAGTTCATTTTAATTTTGTGAAATACATTCCTCCCCACAGAATCAAACTTGTTTTCTCATGGTGCGGTTTTGACAGAAATGCCCAGGCCTTCAGGAGTTTCAAGTCAACCAGATTCCTACTATTCTTCACCTGTGTCCATCTCAAGTGGATCGTCCCATCATTCTTCAGCCATAACCTCAATGGTACATCAGCCTTCTTCCAGCTGGTTGTTAGAGGCATCTTCCACCTCACGCTCAGTCAATACAAATCCACTGAATAGTTTTTCAGCAGGGACACTTTCCTCTAATTCACAGGGTACCCCCTCCTTCCTGGAAATACCTGGAGTAAGTAATTTAAATCCTTCAAATCCTTGCATTTATAACAGTACCGATGACCTAGGCAGAATGGAAACATCCATGTCACCTGCTGACTTATATGGTGGTATTTCTGATGCCAGCATGCTGCCTAATTGCTCTGTGAATATGATGACAACCAGCAATGATAGCATTGGGGAGACTGATAATCCAAGACTCATGAGCATGAATCTTGAAAACCCTGCATGTAATTCAGTGTTAGACCCAAGAGACTTGAGACAGCTCCATCAGATGTCCTCTTCCAGTATGTCATCAGGCACCAGTTCTAATACTCCTGTGTTTGTTTCACAATCAGATACATTTGAGAGATCTGACTTCAGTTGTACAGATAACAGCATGGTAAATGAGTTGGGACCATCAAACAGCAATAATCCAAACAGTCATAGTTTTGTTCAAAATACTCAGTATTCGAATATTGGCACTATGCAAAATGAGCAATTGAGCAACACCTTTCCATATGAATTTTTTTAAGAATAACTTGCAAAATTTAAATCCTTTTGAATGTTTGCAATCATTTTGATACGACCCATATAGAAGTAGCATTTTAGCTGGGCATGGGGGCTCATGCCTGTAATCCTAGCACTCTGGGAGGCCAAGTTGGGAGGATCACTTGAGCTCAGTAGTTCAAGGCCAGCCTGAGCAAGAATGAGACCCCTGTCTCTACTAAAAGTAGAAAAATTAGCCGGGCATTGTGGCAGGTGTTTATAGTCCCAGCTACTTGGGAGGCTGAGGCAGGAGAATCACTTGAACCCAGGAGTTGGAGGTTGTTGTGAGGGATGATGCCACGGTACTCCAGCCTGAGACAACAGAGTGAGACTCTGTCTCAAAAAAAAAAAAAAAAAAAAATAGAAGCAGCATTTTATATTTGTCTGTCTAACAGTATGATACAGGGTTTTGTGTTTGTTTGTTTGTTTTGAGATAGAGTCTCAAGCTGTCGCCCTAGGTAGAGGGCCGTGGCGTCACAGCTCACAGCAACCTCAAACTCTTGGGCTTAAGCGATTTCTCTTGCCTCAGTCTCCCAGATACCCGGGACTACAGGCACCTGCCACAATGCCCAGCTATTTTTTTTGTTGCTGTTGCAGCTGTCATTGTTGTTTTAGCTGGCCTCGAACCCACCAGCCTTGGTGTATGTGGTCAGTGCCCTACCTACTGAGCTACAGGTGTCCCCCCCAGGTTTTTTTTTGTAATTGTTGTTATTGTTTCCTTTTGAGGGATGAGAGCCCCAAAACAACTTTTTCAGGGAACAAGTATAAAACTTAGATCATTGTAGAATATAAAATTAGAAATTGTTATAGAAAGAAAATTCAAAAATAGAAACTTAAAAGGGCTCTGCTTTTTTTTTTTTTTTGAAAGATATAAACTGATAACTAAGTAGGGTGTGAATTCTCTCATTAGAGGCCCTCCACATTTCCCAAGGACAGAAAATATTAAGCTTCCCATTTTTCCAAATGTGCTTTTTTGTACTTCTTTCGGAATATATTAATGTAATCTTAGTTAAATGAATTAACTGATATTTGCTTTGAAGCAAATTTAAGGTAAAACCTGTAATGGCTATGTCATTGAAAAAAATTATTATTTTTGAAGCTCATGGGCCAAGGTTACCCCTAAGGGGTTTTCTGAGGCTTCTTGGAGTTTCTTGTAGAGATGTAAATCACAATTTTTAAAAAATGTTACACTGGACTGAAGGGTGTTTAAAGTGAGCTTTCAAGGTATGGGAGATTTTCTTCGTTTGATACTATTTAAATTCATACCTTTAAAGTTGCTTATGATTTTACCTTTAAACTCTTATTTTTTAAGAGAAAGACATTTCCTTGGACTTCTTTCTTAGATGCCATCATTCCCTGTGATCTCATAAAACTGCCTGTTTGATATCTTTATCTAGAAATGGAATTAAAGCTCAAACTCAGCATATCTAATACTGAGTTTTTCATCTTTCCTTTCCTACTTGCTTCTCCTTCAGTCTCTCCAACTCAGTAAATGGCAATGCCATTCTTCTGTTGCTCAGGCCAAAAACCTTGGAGTGATCCTTGATTTTTCCTTTATCTCCCATATCCATAGTCTATTAGCGAATCTAGTAGACCCTTCCTTACAAACGTACCCAAAAGAGCCAACCACTTCTTTGGCCTATACTATTTATATCCTATTACAAACCACAATCAGCTCTTGTCTGGATTAAAGCTATAGCCTTCAGAAACCTCCTTATATCCTTATTCTGGTGTTCCTACAGTCTGTTTCCCTGAAGTAACCAGAGTGCTTACTTATCAAACAAGTCAAATCATATCATTCATCTACTTAGAACCATCCAGTAGCTTCCCGTCTCACTCAGAGTAGAGGTCAGAGTTCTCAAAAGGAGCAGACTCCCTGCCGGCCTCATGTACCAGCATTGCCTCCTTCCTCATGCAGCTCCAGGCACTTAGCCTTAGTGCACCGAGTGTGCTCCTGTGTCAGACCATTTCCTCTGCTTTGACTGTTCTCCCAGATATACGTACAGCTAACTCCTTTCCATCCTTCACGTCTTACTCAGCTGTTCCCCGTCAAGGCCATCTTGGACTATGCATCAGCATTCCCTGTCTACCCTGTTTTATGTGTTTCTAGCATTCTGATTTTACTCAGCATTTATTTGTTTGTACTGGAGTATAAGCTGCATGAGGGCAAAAATATTTGTGTTTTGTTTACTATTGAATTTCTAGCTTGAAGAATAGTGTCTGCTTCATATGTACCTACTAAATATTTATTAAACATTTAAGTATTACTAATAGAACTTATTTTTGTTTGTTCTTTTTTCTTCTTCTTCTTCTTCTTCTTCTTCTCCTTCTTCTTCTTCTTCTTCTTTTTTTGCAACAGGATCTTGCTCTGTCGCCCAGGCTGGAGTGCAGTGGCCTCATCATAACTCACTACAGCCTCAAACTCCTGGGCTCAAGTGATTCTGATTCTCCTGCCTTAGCCTCCTGAATATCTGGGGCTATAAGGTGTAAGCCACCATGCCCAAGCTAATTTTTTTACTTTTGTAGAGCAAGGGTCATGCTCTTGCTTCACGCTGGTCTCAAATTCTTGGCCTCAAGCAATCCTGCCACAGCCTTCCAAAGTGGTAGGATTACAGGCATGAGCCACTACATCCAGCCAGAACTTTGTTTTTTGAAAGAAAGAATAGCCTTAATTACAGGATGTTTTATTTATTTGGAACATTGGGTTTATATCAAAATCATGTACAGTTAAGTCCAGGATTAATAATACTAATCCAAATTATTTGAAAGCAAAATAATGCCAGTGGCAAAATGATGGTAGAATCTTAATTAGGATGGAATGTCATGATGCTGAGTAACTAATCAAAGACCTAGTTCATTTTACAACTGGAATGGAACCTACTCTAAATATCGAGCTCATTCCTAGTTAGAAACAGAATATCATTTCACTTATATAATGTCCAACCAAACTATAAATTTACATAAACCAATCAATTTAGTCAAATTAGGGAATGTGTGAATGTTATGTAAACAATACTGTGGTCGGGCACAGTGGCTCATGCCTGTAATCCTAGTGCTCTGGGAGGCCAAGGAGATGGATTGCTTGAGCTCAGGAGTTTGAGACCAGCCTGAGCAAGAGTGAGACCCTGTCACTACTAAAAATGACAAAAACAAACAAAAAAAAAAACCGAGGGAAGATGATCTCTTGAGCCCAAGAGTTAGAGGTTCCTGGGAGCTATGACACCACAGCACTTCTTCCAAGGGCAATAAAGTGAGACTTGGTCTCAAAAATAAAAAAAATTCCTGAGCTAAATGATGCTGGGAAATAGGAGAGCAAGGAAGGCTATGTTAACCAGTGTGACGAAAATATGTCAGATGGTCTGCAAAACCAGTGTATGGTGCCCCATGATCACATTAATGTACACAGCTATGATTTAACAAAAAAAAAAAAAAAAAAAAATGGGTCAGGATAGTCCAGGAAGCGAAAGATTAAAGACCCCTAACTTAGTGCCATTAATATTTTTCAGAAATTATGATTTTAAAAGGAAATGTTTTTATAATGTAAATTTTGAAAATCATAAGCATATGTAACATTCTTTAGTAGAGCTTAAGGGGGAAAGAAAAACCTAAAGGCATAATTTTTTTACTGTTGAAAGTATGAAACCAGGATGTCTTCAGATGGTGAATTATTATTATTTTTTTTGAAGGCAGCATTTCTTAAGTTTGTATCAGTTAGCACTGATGAGATTAAACACTGGCTATTAGAATACCTAAATGAATTTTTTTTTTTTTTCCCCTCGAGATAGAGTCTATGTTGCCCTCTGTAGAGTACTATGGCACCACAGCTCATAGCAACCTCAAACTCTTGGGCTTAAGCAATTCTCTTGCCTCAGCCTCCGGATTTGCTGGGACTACAGGCATCTGCAACAACACCTGGCTACTTTTGTTGTTGTTGCAGTTGTCATTGTTGTTTTAGCTGGCCTGGGCTGGGTTCGAACCCACCAGCCTCGGTGTATATGGCTGGCAGCATAACCATCATGCTACGGGCGCCTAGCCTGAATTTCTTAACTAAATTAGGGCTGACTTGCTTTTCAATTTTTTTCTGTGTAAGCTGAACTAACATAAGTGCTGTATCAGTTTTTCCGGTGGATTTTTCATTTTTCAGTGCTATTTACTGATCTTAGAATTTATTTTATAATTTAAAATGAATTTGGCAACAAACTTCTCCTCCATGTCTAAATGTACTTACACTCCCACCTGCTCTTGTAACACCCACTTTTGGTTTCTGAGGAAAAGATGCTGTCCTTTTCCAAACTCTACTTGTGCCTCTTCTGTTCTCTTCTGTCCTGTTTGTCGTACACTCTGATTGCTGTTTTGTGCTTCCTTTCTTTGTGTAAACGTGGTAAATGTCTTCTCTAGTTTTAAAGGAAAAACAATAGCAAAACCCTTTCCTGCCACCCTCGTGCACCTCCCCTTCTCACCTGACTCTGAAGTCCCTCCAGCCTCCATTCCCTACCTCCCCGTCCTGCCTGAGGCTGTTGGTCTTTGTCTCCAGTCCCTCCTGTTTTCTTATGATATTCTGGGAAGGCCGGCCTGAGACCACTCTCTTGTCAAATGGAGTGTCTTTGCCCCTCTTCACTCTGCTTGGCCTTTGATCTGAAAGCTCCCTGTCAGGGTACTGCTCTGGGGTTTTTGTGGAAGACAAGGTTTCTCTGACATTTTTGGGCCTCAAGTCTCAACCCCAGCCCTCAATTTGTACTCCTCCCAACTCCCACTGATCTCATCAGTGATTTTTCTCTCACACTACCTGAAGGCTGTTATAAACTGGCTCCTTTTCTGGCATTTTTAATTTTTCTTAATGGTATTACCATTTACCTATCACCCAAGGTATCTAATAGGGGCCTCAAAATCGTCTTTTATTCTCTTTCTCCCTCATGCTCATACCTAACCAAATCTTTTTGAGTCTGCCTCCTCTTGAATCTTCTCTTCTTTCATTGCTGTTGCTTTCAACAATAATCTTTTCAACATGCTGTAGTAAAAACTCCTGATTTACCTTATTACATAGCATTCCTTGAAAAAGAAACATTCTTTCTCAGGCCTCCGTACTCTTAACATGTTACCCACTCTGCCTCTACTCCTCTCCATCTAAAACACTTAATCCCTTAAGATGGAACTTCTCTGTGAAGGTCGGTCCTCCTACCCTAGTAGAGGGGTAATATATGCCCCAGTATCACACAGTTCATCTCATTGAATTAAAGTCATGTGTTTGTCGCATGCATCTTTTTTTTCTTTTTCTTTTTTTTACAGTGGATTGTTTTATATTGATATCTCATTTATCTTTGGGACTCCAGCATCTAGTACAGTCCCTGTCATAGTTGGTGCTGAATAAATGGTAGCTGTTTCAGAGAGGGAAGGTGAAATTGACATAGTATTGTAAAAATGTGGATAAGGATATGATTTTTATTTTATTTTTTTTATTTTTTTTTTTTTGAGACAGTCTCACTTTGTTGCACTTGGAAGAGTCCCTTGGTGTCACAGCTCACAGCAACCTCAGACTCTTGGGCTCATGCAATTCTCCTTTCTTAGCCTCCCAAGTAGTTGGGACTACAGGCACTGGCCATAATGCCCAGCTATTTTTAGAGATGAGGTCTCGCTCTTGCTCAGGCTGGTCTTTAACCTATGTGCTCAGGCACTTCCCTGCTTCAGGCTCACAGAGTGCCAGGATTACAGGAATGAGCCACCTTGCCCAGCAAGGATATGATTTTTAACGGTAAAAGTACTTAACCTTTAACAATTGCAAAACACTGGCACGAAAGCAGCTTCCTTCACCTGCTGTCTCCCTTTTCTTTCTCTTTCCTTTTTTTTTCCCCCTAAAAATTTTTTGTTCTTTTGTAGAAACAGGGTTTCACTATGTCACCCAAGCTGGTCTTGAACTACTGCCCAGAAGTGATCTTCTCATCAGCCTCCCAGAGTGCTGGGATTATAGGCATGAGCCACCACGCCTAGCTTTCTTTTCTTTCAAAAACACTCCTGCATCCCTTTGAGATTGAAAGCAGTTCTGTTGAGAATAGTGGTGTCAACTGAATTAGGTAGAAATTTAATAGTTTTAGGTTATCTCATACCCCTGACCTTGCCTTATGCACTTCCTCAGCACCTTACCCTTGCATGACTCTCCATTATTACATTATTCATGTAATCAATCATATGTCACACTTTTTTAATGTCTGATGTGCAAAGCACCATATTAGGTACTGGAATTAATCAGAGGTGAATGGGACACAACTCTTAACTCTGAAAGATGCCCGTCTTTCTTTTGAAGGATAAGACATATAAAGGAACATGCATAAAAGTAAACTAATTTTAAGTGCACAGCTTAATGAATTTTTACTTATATAAAAGCACGGACGTAACTACCATGTTTAGGCACCCCAGAAGTTTCCTTCATGCCCCTTTCCAATCTCATCCTTCTCCTCTAAACCATTATTACGATTTCTGTCATCAGAACCTACTATTTTAATGGCTTTTTAATTTTGGTAACTGGGCTTCTCTATTTACAACTATAGTGAAACAGCTGGGTTCCCAATTTCTAACCTAATATTTCAGAACAACTAATTATAGTTTTTGTATCAAGAGAGACTTGGAATTGGTGATCCAGGCTGCCTAGCAGCACCAAATAATTTGTTATAACATAAATCAACTTTTTAAAGGATTACCACATGCTATTAAAAGGAAAGAATAAAAAAAGTATTCTAATTTTAATCTTTTCACATTCAATCTCTAATTCTCTTTTAGTCAGAGAATACCCAGCTTACCTACCTCATGGGGCATACTGACTTGTGAAAGAATGTGTAAAAGGGAACACTATAAATTGGGCTAATCAATTATCAATAAACCTGTGTCTATCCTAAAGCTAATTAATCTCTAATCTCTAATCCAAATGCTTTTTCTAGTTATCTAAAACACAGTACAGGGAGAAAAATCATTATGGATTAGATTCTTTATTGAGAACCCTGACGTGGATTTCTCTTTCGAGTGATTAGCTATTGCCCAGATCTGGAGAACTTTCTTTGGCCTTATTCTTTCCAGTACCATTTCCTATTGTATAGTGAAGATATGGTTAATTAATTACTTCAATTTTGAAATTCTCAGATTCTCTGTTCCTTTGCCAAAGTAGATTATGAATTTGGAGTAGTTTGACTCTCTTCCTAAAAGTGAATCTTATCTTAGCTAATGAAGTTGGCCCTGAAAGATTTCTGTTTTGTTTTTAGAGATCGAATGTGAAAAGATTAAAATTAGAATACTTTTTTATCACATTATAGAAAATTTCATGCTATTTATCATGATAAGTCCAGAAGTATAGGTGGCTAATGAGAGATAATTATATGGGTTGTTTGTATCCAGTTTTATGCCTTATTTGTCTAAGACTTAGTCAAATTAATATTTTATTAATATATCTTAGTATAGTCAAGCACAAGCTTAACAGTGGATAAGAGTAAACCTCAGTAATCATGCCTGCGTTTTTTTAATGCATGCAGAAAGCACAGATGGAAAGCACCACTCATGTCCCCACTACTCCCATTAAGAATCAAAATATGAAAAATTCAAAAATTAATTATTCTAAATGTCCGTGTCAACTAATTGTCTATTTAAATGTCAGAATTTATCATCATTCTAGTATTCGTAGTTTCTAAGACTTCATTTTACTGTTGGACTTTGAAAAATTTAAAGAATTATAAATTTCATTGAACACCTATGTGTGAAGAGTAACAGCAATCATTCATCTTGCCCATTTTTCTTAATTATCCAATCAAAACATTATAGATAAGTCAATCTCATGACACTTCATTGGTGATGCTGATTTTTTACTGGGTAATTAGCTAATAATGTTGGTCACTATTTCACAGTTTAGGTAGCTTTAAGATGACATGGAAAGGAAAACACAATGCTTTTGGATAATGAGCTTTCTTACATGGATTGTTCAGACCATGTGAATCATTTAGAGATGATTTGTTCTAAAAATATGCACTTGAAAATAACTGTTGGTTTGATGAATCCAAATCTTAGCAGACTAGCAAAATCCTATTTTTTTTGGTTGTTTTAAATATTTTTATATGCTTCTTAATAATGGATGAATTTGGAGGCAGTGATCGAAGTTATGTTTTTAAAGTTCTCAAGTACTGTATTTAATGTTAAGCTTGGTCAAGATACAATAGTTTTTAAAATGTCAAGATGCATTTATTGTACAGAATATTTTATTGTCTTTGTAATGTCTTTGTATACAATGATTTTTTTCTTGGTAACATAATAAATGGAAAACATTCTAAAACCTTTGTTAAAATCTTATTGCTATAACTTTAAAAATATCCATCAGATTTTCTTCATATTTATAACATCTTTCTTACAGGAAAAAGTAGTTTTTGTTGCTTAGAAATGTTAGATGTTTTTATGGAATGGGATGGCTAAACATAACCATACTTGTGTGTGTAACTATCCTTTGAAATGATAATTTGTAGAGTACTGAGGTACCTTTTGAAAAGATTTCCTTTCCTTTTCTTTTTCTTTTCTTTTTTTTTTTTTTGTTTGGCTTAAATAACGTGAATTTATTTTCACAGTCCTGGAGGCTTGGATATTCAAGATCAGGGTGCCCTTGGGGTCAGGTTCTGGGGAGGCTCTTCCTGGCTCTCACATGACTGCCTTCTCACTGTGTCCTCATGCGGGGGAGAGAAGGGCTGAGCTCTCTGGTGTCTCTTCTTTTTTTTTTTTAATGTCCAAAATTGTATATTGTGTATAACACAATGTTTTGGAATATATGTATATACATTGTGGAATGGTTAAATTCAGCTAATTAATACATCCATTACTTCACAGAGTTATTTTCTGGTGAGAAAGAACATGTAAAATCTACTCTTGGCAATTTTCAAGAATACAATATATTGTTATTAATTATAGTCATTATGGTGTATAATATATTGTATAACTTCAACTTATTCCTAACTAAAATCTTATGTCCTTTGACCAACATCTCCCCAACAACCCATCATAGAACCACCACTTCATTCTTCTCTGAGTCCAACTTTTAAAGAGAGAAGGTCTCACAACTTTTATTGTGAGACCATGCAGTTGTCTTTCCATGCCTGACTTATTTCATTTACCAGAATGTTCTTTAGGTTCATCCATGTTGTCACTAGTGACAAGATTTCCTTTCTTAGAATTGTATATACATACCAGGATTTTTTTTTTTTTTACATGAAACAGGTTTATTATTTCCAGATAGGCAGCAAGAGACAACAGAAACATAGGTTACATTTGTGAGTTGGTCCTCCAAGACTCAGGGAAGCTGTCCAGGGCAGATGTAGTGTCAACTGTGTGTATCCCATTTGCACAACAGCTGAGGGACCTGAGAAAGCAGCCTGCCCAAGGTTTTATACCCTAGGGTTCTATGATTCATAGGTTGAAGCATTGAAGAACAACATGCTTCTAAGGGGAATTGGAACAGAGCCTGAGCTGTTCAGGCCAATTTCCCCTTATCTCAGCATATTTTATAAGCCACAGTGCATTCTGCAGTTACTCTTAAGTACTACAAGTGAGGGGGGAGAGAGAGGATGAGTGGAGGGAGGGTAAGTGTTAGGACCACACCTACGTACAAGGTACATGTGAAATTTACTAGGTGTAGGATATAAATATCTTAACACAATAACTAAGAAAATGCCATGAAGGCTACATTAACCAGTTTGATGAAAATATTTCAAATTGTATATAAAACCAGCACATTGTACCCCATGATTGCATTAATGTACACAGCTATGATTTAATAAAATAAAAAAATAAAAAAAGAGCTACAGGTGAGGGGCTTCACACTTGAATTCCCCCCTGCTGCAGAAGGTTCTGTTCTCCCTCTTTCGGCTTATCGTTTTTCTGTCAATAAACTCTGTCTTGTCACTTAAAAATAAAAAAGAACTACAAGTGAAAAAGATGGGTCCCATCAGTCAGTTCAATGACACCTGGAGAACATCCTGCACCCAGCACCACAGTCCAGCCATGCTCACATGCATAGCTGCATTCTCAGCTCAGGTGCCTCCATAGAGACCTTTGTTAGGGGCCTTGGCTAAGGTACTTTCTGCCATCTGATTCTGTGCTTTTCCCACTACCATCTCTTTTTCTTCTTTCTCCCCCTAACCCACCCTCTTCATGAAAAGGAGGGAGGGAGAGAATTCCCACTATCTGTGCGGTCTCTTAACTATTGCCTGGGACTATTTCATGGGCAAAGATTAAATATTAGAGTGCCATTCTCTCTTTTTGCTATTTGCTTTCTTTGTAGCAGTAAGTACATCAAAGCTTGATTGCTTCTTTCACTTTCTCTCATGTCCTGATAGGCCAATTTGACACCTGATTACATGATACTGGGTGGTGAGCTCTCATACATGTTCATTTGTATATCATTATAACTTATGTATTATTTCATATATTTCAAATATAACATTAAAAATAGTTTTTAAAATGCTGTCTTTTTTTTTTTTTAAAAACCAAGAGATGGATGTAAATATATAATAAATAAATACTGTCCGGGTCCCCTCAAAGATTCAATGATGAGGGTAGGTCAAGAAGAAGTTCCAGTGTTCCAAGGATTAGTCAGGAGTGCACACCTGTAATCCCAGCTGCTCTGGAGACTGATGTAGGATAGCTTGGAGGCTGCAGTGACCTGTCATAATGGATGCCATGGCCCTCTAAATTCAGCAATAGAGCAAGATTTATGTGCTGGCATGGTGCGGGGCTCCAGAAAACAAAAGCCCAGTAGGGAGAAAATTATCTTTGCATCTTCTCATGTTGCCTTAGGTGATCAGACCGTGCAAAATTCTTGCTGCATTTCATGCACCTGTAGGGCCGCTCCCCACTGTGCTTTCTCTTCTGTCTGTTGAGCTCATCTGAGCGGGGGAACCTCCATGTGCATCCTGTCACGTTGCATGCGTATGGCTTCTCCCCTGTGTGATTTTGCTTGTGGACTCGGAGGTGGTAAGACCTTCCATAAGACTTCCCATAGTCCTGGTATGTGCAGATGTAGGGCTTCTGCTTTTCTGGATCAATTACTTTTAACCGGGGAGGGTTGTTGAGTTCTGGGTGAAGACACTCCCAGGCAAGTCAGAAGATGCAGAAGTCATCATTGCAGGCCTCAAAGAAGGGACCACCTGGCTTTGTGTTGACTCATGTGGACTGTGCTCACCTGGGGCTGTCAGCTCTAGTGCATCTGGGTCTTTTGCCTGTTTCTCATGTTGCTCAGAGAGGCCCTGGAAAAACTTGTCAGTTTCCTCAAGTCTCTGGAGGAGACTGGAGTCCATCTCTTTTCTGTTGCCCAGTGGCTGAATTAAATCTTCATTTTGGGATCCTTCGTGGCACTTGGAAATTTCCATTTCTGTGAAATCTTGTAGTTCTGTGGGGGCTGGAACAGCTTCTTCTGCTTGATTAAAACTGACCAATGTGAAAGGTACCTATGGGTTGGAACTTTTTGAAGCGTGACCAGAACCACCTGGTTTCAAAGCTCAAAGCCTTAAGCGTCCACCAGACAAGCTGAGGGAGCAATCTTGGAGAAGCCGGCCGTGCTGTCTTCGTGAAGTCCACCCTGCTCCCTGCACCAAAATGTTGCATGAAGTCCCTTATGCATGATCAGTGACGCAGAGTATAGACCTGCAGTTGAAATAGTATGGAACAAAGAGTGGCTACAAGCTCTATGGTGGTGAGCCCGTATCAGTTTTTTGTTTTTTTTTTTAAGAGTCAGGGTCTCACTACGTTGCTCAGGCTGGTCTTGACCTCCTGGCCCCAAGTGATCCTCTCACTTCAGCCCCAGATTAGATTAAAAACATGAGCCACCATGCTCGGCCTCATATTTTCTTCATGCATTCCATCTATTGACACTTAAGTCGATTCTGTATCTTAGCTATTGTGAATAATGCTGCAGTGAACATGGGAGTGCAGATATCTCTTCAACATTGTGATTTCATTTCCATGGGATATATAACCCAGTAGTAGGATTGCTGAACCATATGGTAATCTATTCTTAATTTTGTTTTCTGTTTTCCATAATGGCTGTACTAATTTACATTCCTACCAATAGTGTTCAAGGGTTCTCTTTTCTCTATGTCCTCGTCAACATTTTCATCTTTTTGATAATAGTTATTCTATCAGGTATGGGTCAGTATCTCATTGTGGTTTTAATTTGCATTTCTCTGATGGCTTACCATATTGAGCATTTTAAAATATACCTTTTGGCCATCTGTTTATCTTCGAAGAAATGTCTATTCAGGTCATTTGCTCATTTTTTAATCAGGCTTTTTGTTTACTTGGTATTGAGTTGTTAGAATTCCTTATGTTTTTGGATATTAACCCTTATCAGTTATATGGCTTACAGTGTTTTCTCCCTTTCCTTGGGTTGTCTCTTCACTCTGTTGATTGTTTCCTTTGCTGTGCAGAAGCTTTTTAGTTTGATAGAGTTCCATTTGTCTACTTTTCCTTTTGTTGCCTGTGCCTTTGGGATCATACCTCAAAATCATTGCCCAGACTGATGTCATAAAGCTTTCTCTCTCTGTTTTCTTTTAATAGTTTCATAGCTTCAGGTCTTCCATTTAAAAGTCATTTCAAGTTGACTTTTGTATATGGTGTAAAATGAGAGTCTAACTTCATTTTTCTGTATATGGCTAACTAGTTTTCCCAACACTATTTAATAAAGAGACCATCCTTTCCCCATAGCATGGTTGGCACCTTGGTCAAAATTCAGCTGGTTGTAAATCCATGAATTTATTTCTGGGCTCTCTCCATTGGTCTGTGTATCTGTTTTTCTGCCAGTACTATGCTGTTTTGGTTACTCTAGCATCATAGTAGATTTTGAAATCAGGTAGTGTGATGCCTCCAAATTTGTTCTTTTTTTCTCAATTCCTTGGCTATTTGGGGACTTTTTTGATTCCATATAAATTTTAGGATTGTTTTTTCCTATTACTATAGAAAATATCATTGAAATTTGGGTAAGGATTGCACTGAATCTGTAGATCGATTTGGGTAGTATGGATATTTTAACAATATTAATTCTTCTAATCTATGGACATGGGATAGTCCATTTAATTTTTCTTCAATTTCTTACATCAGTGTTTTATAGTTTTCAGCATAAGGATCTTTTGCCTCGATTAAATTTATTCCTAAGTATTTTGTTTTCTTTGTAGCTATTGTAAATGGTATCATAGTCTTGATTTCTTTTACTGATAGTTCACTGTTTATAGAAATACTACTGATTATTGTATGTTAAGTTTGTATCTTGTAACTTTACTGAATTTATTGTAATAGTTTTTGTGGTGGATTATTTTGGGGTTTCTATATATGAGACTGTCATCTTACATTCTATTTTTCCTTTCCAAATTTGGACGCCTTTTATTTCTTTCTCTTGCCTAATTGCTCTGGCTAGTACTTCTAGTACTATGCTGAATAGAAGTCCTGAGAGTGGTATACCATGGAATATTATTCAGCCATTAAAAAAAGATGGAGTGTTTACATCTTTTGGATGGAGCTGAAATAGATTCTTCTTGGTAAAGCATCACAAGAATGGAAAAATAAATATCTAATGTACTCCATACTAATATGAAATCAATATATAATCAATTATATATTCCTAAGAACAATAAAACATTACTATAGTCCAGTTCAGGGGTAGAGGGAAGCGGGAGTGGGGAGGGGGCAGGACATATGACACAAGCAGGGAGAGCATAAGGCGGGATCTCACCTAATGTGCACATTGTGAGGGTGTATAATATACCCCTGGGTGAGGGGCTCTTCTACAATTGGAACTTTACCCTGGAAGTGAGAACAATGTAACCTAAATATTGTATACTTGTATTAATTTGAATTAAGTTTTTTTAAAAAAAGAAGTTGAGAGTGGAAATCCTTGTTTTATTCCCGATCTTAAAGGAAAAGCTTTCACTTTTTCAGTGTTGAGTAGGGTGCTGTGAGTTTGTTACATACGTCCTTTATTGTGTTGGTGTACACTCTTTCTATACCTAATTTGTTGAACGTTTTCATAATTAAAGGATGAATTTTGTCAAATGCTTTTCCTGTGTCTGTTGAGATGATACGGTTTTTGTCCTTCGTTCTATTAATGTGGTATATCACATTTACAGATCTGTGTTGAACCATCCTTGAGATAAATCCCCCTTGATCTTGGTGAATAATCTTTTTAATGTGATGTTGAATTTGGTTCATTTCCTGTTGAAAATTTTTGCATCTGTGGTCATCAGATATACTGGCCTGTAGGGTTGCTTTTTGGTTTTTATGTTTGTTTGGGGTTTTTTATTGATGTTATGTCCTTTTTATAGAGGAGAGAATTACAAATATGGAAAGGGAAAGAACTAGAATAAGGTTGGAATTGGAAGTACTGGTATAAACTCTCATAGCTTTCAGTAAATATAGATTCAAAGATCTGTAGATGTACGGGTAGTGTGGGATGTGTGTGTATATATATTTATTTTTGCTCCCCCACTCCGTTCCGTGAGATGGCTTGAGAGCATTAATGCCACAATAGCAGTAAACACACTACCCATCCCTTGGTTTCTAAATAGCATTTTCCCCTAAAAGAGATCAGATTTTCTTAGAGAAATAGTCAATTCCAGGGATAGTACAGAGGAAATGAAGATGAGCATGAAATGTGCTTTTTTTTTTTTTTTTCTTGAGACAGGATCTCACTCTGTTCCAGGCTACCATGCTGTGGCATCAGCTTGGCTCACAGCAACCTCAAACTCCTGGGTTCAAGAAATCCTCTTGTCTCAGCTTCCCAAGTAGCAGGGATGCCCACCACAACGTCCAGCTAATTTTTCTATTTTTAGTAGCGATGGGTTCTTGCTTTTGCTCAGACTAGTCTTGAACTCCTGAGCTCAAGTGATCCTCCTGCCTTGGCCCCCCAGAATGCTAGGATTACAGGCGCAAGCTACCTCGCCCAGCCTGGAACGGCTTTTTGTATCACAAAGTAAGAACATCCTCAGAGACTGATGGGGGCACATCAAAAGGACACAGATACCAGTCAAAGGGGCTCCCACTGGCCAAATTAATTAGAAATCAAATAATGCTAACAAATTACCATACATCAAGTAAAATAGTAAGCCACAAGTCCACGGTGATATGAATAAAGGGGAGAGAAGGTCTACCTTTTATTTATTCATTTTGGAGACAGAGTCTTACTTTGTCACCCTTGTAGAGTCTTACTTTGTCACCCAGTAGAGTGCTATGGCATCATAACTCACAGTAACCTCAAACTCCTGAGTTCAAGAACTCCTCTTGTGGCTCAAAGGAGTAAGGTGCTGGCCCCATATGTCGAAGGTGGTGTGTTCAAACCTATTCCTGGCCAAAAAGAAATCCTGTTGCCTCAGTCTCTCAAGTAGCTAGGACCACAGGTACCCACCACAATGCTCTGGCTATTTTTAGAGACAGGGTCTTGTTCTTGCTCAGGCTGGTCTCAAACTCCTGAAGCTCAAGCCCCTAGCCTCGGTCTCTCAAAGTGCTCAGATTATAGGCCTGAGCCACTGAGCTCAGCCCATGGAAGCTCGACCTTTCAATGGAATCCTAACCAATTAATGTATAAGGAATGGTGGAATTACAAACTCTGTATTTGGCAATCATGTGGTAACTGCCAGGTGAAAATCTTCCATGGATGCTAAAACTAGTGAGTGAAAGCTTGATGGTCTCTCTACTGGATACTTACACAAAAAGAAAAAGAAAAAGGGTAACTATAAAAGTGGAGAAGCCCAATGGATAATAACTTACTCAAATGATTAAAGCCAAACCATCAGAAACTGGGCAAATCAAATACTATGACATCTGATAAAATGCAAGAGGAAGGTAACATCTCTCCTGTGATATTCTTGCCATAAAGCAGTGGTTCTCAACCTTCCTAATGTTGTGGCCCTTTAATACAGTTCCTGTGGGTTGCTGCCATAAACGTATAACCCGAATCTAATAGAAAGAAACATTAGGCAAATCCAAATTGAGAAACAGTTTACAAAATAACTGGCCTGAAATCCTCAAAAATGTTTAAAACAAACAAACAAACAACAACAAAAAAGGTAGGGCATGATGGCTCACAGCTGTAATCCAGCACTGGGAGGCCAAAGCAGGAGCACAAATTAAGCCCAGGAGTTTGACAGCCTGAGCAACACAGCAAGACCCCCCAAACTTTACAAAAAGAAAGGAAAAGAAACAGCTGGGCATTGTGGCTTGCTCCTGTAGTCCCAGCTACTCGGGAGGCAAAGGGATGATGGGATGATCAATTTAGCCCAGAAGCTGGAGGTTGCAGTGAGCTATGGTTGTGCCACTGAACTCTAGCCTGGGTGACAGAGAACCTGTCTCTTCAAAAAAAGAAAAGAAAAAAGAAAACTAAAATAGTTAAGTAAGGAAAGTCAAACTCTTCCAGATTGGTGGAGACTAAGGAGACATAACTAAATGCAAATTGTGAATACTTGACTATTAAGGACCTTGGTGAGACAACAGGTGAAACTTGACTGGGGTCAATGGATTAGATAATTCTCATATGCTAGTGTTAATTTTGTGATTCTAATACTTAATACTGTTTTTAAGTAGACAAATGTCCTTGTTGGTAGGAATTATATGCTAATGTCTTTGGGATGATGAGGCATCCCTGCCTCAGTGGTTCAGGGAAAAAGATTCTTTTTACTTTTCTTGGAACTTTCCTGTAAATTTGAAATTGTTTTAAAATAAAAAAATGAAAAATAGAATTATGGAAGTAGTATTTTTTCATAATAAGAGGGTACCGCTTTTTAAAAATCAGAAAATCTTAAGTGGACTTAAAAATCAAAGAATAGAGCTTCACAAGAAAAGATCTGCCAAAGTAAGATGCTTTCCTCTTACAAAACGGAAATTTGACTTCTAACTTTACTTCACATAGCTTACAAATGTAACCATTTATCTTACTTGGAAATTTCTCATTCTGTCAACTTTTTTCCTGGACTCTTCTAGGTATTTAGAGTTGATATTTTTCTTAACATAAACCGCAGACTGTATTTGGGACAAAGAGATACTAAGAAGTACCAAGGGCTCTTTCTCTGGTGTTATGAAAAAGACTTCTAATTTAAACAAACCTTAAAAAAGGAAATCATTAAACTACAAAATGTTTACATAGGCAAAAGGGAAACCATAGTACTCTCATTACCTGATTTTCCTGGTTCCAACCTATGTCTCAAAGTTACCTGAATGTTTGGAATAAGTCTTTACAGCTAATATTTTCTTTTCTTGAAATTTTATATAATCTCAGAAGTTTAAGGAACAGAAGTCTTCTAATTTAAGTTTGCTAAGGAGCAGTTTCTGATATTCCATATTGCAGATCCATTGGCTTCAAAGCTGAGCCAAAAGAAACATGCAAAAGTCTCCTAAATTAATCAAATCTACTTTGTAGTAAAATTTTCCTAGAAACTGAAAATCATCCACACAGAAGTTCTTACCTTTTAAATCAAAAGTTTATTTCTGTTATCCCTTTCTTACTTTCTGACATTGAAAATAGTGAAAAGATTTGCTGTTATTCACATATGAAACACATTCCATTCAAAGTGGATGGCTGACTTCATGTCAACTAAAACCATTTTCCTCACATCTAAAGTAAATTTTAGTGTCTGTAAACTATGTTTAATATAGAGATGGGAAACAGTGAGTAATCCAATACTATCCAAACCACATATATTCTAAAATAATCCCTCTGATACTTGAATTAGGGTGATGGAAATTATACTCAAATCTAAAATTTTAATAAGGCTCCTTTCTGAAACTTTCCCCATTTTCTTTAGGTTTAGCCCATTTAATGAGTTTCCTCTTCATAACACCAACTTATGATTAACAAAAGGTAGTTACATGACATTGTATAAAATATATTTCAGCTATTTATTGGTAAGCTCCATGATTTGGTATCTAAATTCCAAAAGTCGCTCATGGTTATATGAGTTAAAATGGAAATCTTAGGTGTCCCATCCTTACACGCTTAACAATAGTGTTTAGTAGAAAGACCCTAGAGACCAAGAAACTTGGTCTGTAGTTCTAGTCCTAGATGTGGACATAACTAGCAATTTTAGATAAGCATTTAACTTCTACTCTTTGGTTTCCATATCTGTAAAATGGAGACAGTATCCTATATACCTTAATAAGATAGCAGGATGTTCATAATTGAATATATTCAAGTACTCTGAAATAATCAATTTACCTTTGTTTGGCAATCTTATTTTTTTTGGCCAGAGCTGGGCTTGAACCTGTCACCTCCGGCCTATGGGGCCAGCAACCTACTCCTTTGAGCCACAGGCGCTGCCCTTGGCAATCTTAATTTTTCAAATTATTACCCCTGGGATTAAAGTTATTAAAGGCACTTGTTTCTCCTTATTTAAAAGTTTTATGGTGATCTCTTACCATGGTATGTCTTTCCACTTTCCCTCCAAGGGAAAAATGTGTTGATAATTTTAGATTGTCAGAATAGTAATTTGAGATCATTAAGATTTATGACAAATCATATCCAAAAGTACTTCTATTGGTAATAGCTTGTTTGATGCTTACTAGGAAAAATAATTAATGCTGTCGAATTTTCTTTGTTATCTTCGAGCATCATAGGCTATTATGCTGTATAAACTAGATATAACTTTTATAATAGTTTTTTAAAAATTGAACATGATTTTAAAGATGGTATAACTCTTAGGGAGGGAAATCTTGCTGGAAGAAATTACAGCTTCTCAAATTAATAGAAATGTTTGTGTAACTCTCTATGTGAAAGAATTAAGGAGAATGATTTCATTATCCATAGTGTGTTTGTGAGGGTAAGAAAGGGAATGAGAAAAATCATAAGACATCCTAGGAACAATTTAACACAAAACACACATATGTATACAGATCCTGAGATGTTACAACAAATTTTAAAAATGTGTAGATCAACATGATCCAAATGGTTTCCAAGTTACCGATTATGGGTAAAAGGCCATTTTACATTGTGTGCTCCATGGAGGTCCACATCATCCCAGGGAAACCCTGCTCTTTGTCTCCAAATTTGAAAGCTAGTCGTCCAGAGCAGGTGGCCAGTCAGCATCAACAGACTAGAAGGGAGAAAACAAGTCAGTAAAACAGTAAAACAGATATCACTGTAATCATGTGCAGGTAATGTTGTATAAATTTAATAGTTTTGACATAATGCAACCAAAGAAAGTGCATTTGAAGAAAAAAGGTATTGAATTCCACAGTTAAAGACTCAAATCCATGCTATAGATTCTGGGGTCTGAGAACTTTTGAATTAAGTACCAGTATTTGGTTTCTCAGCTGGTTATGAAATTGTGCCTTGTGACTGGTAAGATAAATTTAAAATTTTAAAATATTGCTTACGGGTAAAGTAGCAAACAGTAAATTAGCTATATGTTTGCAAGAAACATAAATGAGACCATGATTTTGTTTTAAAAAATAAAAATACTAAAGACAGTCCCTCCCTGCAATACAATGTTACTGTGAGATTTTGACATGTGAGATTTTGTCAATCACCTATGAAGGTAAGTAATGCTATTTGGCTTAATGTGAAAAGAGCGTAACTTTGGCTGAATTCACTTTGCAAATGTACATTCCACAGTAAAAAGGTTTACCTCAACATCCAACTCAAGAATGTCTGCAGTCACATTCATCAGAGAGCCGATATTTGGCTTGGTTCTCCCAAAGTCTCCATGTACAAACTCTTTGATGTAGCTGGAGTTTGTTTAAGGAAAAAAATGAAGATAGCATGCAGTACCAACTGTTTGGTGAGTTTTGATAAGTGAAAGGGAAATGATAAAAGCAGAAATATTATTAAAGGGAGGTCATTTCTGAGCTCTGAGTTGCGTGTTTCAGAAAATAAGTAACAGCAAGGCTATACTAGGCTAGTGTACCAACATCAAGAACTGGGACTTATATTTACATAAAACTTACCAAAAGTCATGACTTCCTTTTTTTCTTAGCTCAACTACAAGTGCCCAGATTTGGGTATGGATGTTTCAAATTACCTATAGTACAATATTTAAAAAACAACAACTACTTCTTTCTCACAATTTCCATTTAATCATCTTTCTGGTCCCATTTTTTTAATAATGGCAACTGGCATCTGCCAGATGGTGGGCGCTATAGGATCACATACAGAGTATGTATTGATGATGGCTTTCCCTGTAACATGACCCAGTGGCAACAGGATGGAAGGGACAATGAGAATAATGATTTAGTCTTAATGAAGGCCCCTCAGAAGGATTATCAAACGATCTATGTTCTAGTATTTGCTAATGTGGTTAACAAGAGAACTAAGTTATTTTTCTCTTATGTCTTATATCTCCTTCATAAGTCTTTAAATTTGGAAGTCAATGACTAATTTTGGAGCCTGTTCTTAATAAGATTATATTAATATTCCTTACATAGGACTCTATTGCAGCCTTGACAGTAGTTATCTAAAATAACATTTTTGCCAATATTCAGTAAAAACACAGCATCATGTTGTGTTACCTATAAACCAGCATTTAGTATAAAATGTTTAATAGAATTTGAATCAGAAAAATTTATTCCCAGATGATAAATAAATCAACACTAATAGGTTGATATCTTCACTTTATGATCCTTTACTCGACCTTCATCAAATGTTTTGACTCAAAACGTAAAACTTGTAATTGTAAGAGGGACTTTACCTAACAAATACAATCCATGCAACCTATTCTTTGTACCTTAAATGAATCCCAAACAATAAAAAAAGAGACTTATAATTATCTAGTGATGGTCTTTTTTGCTAAACTAACCAATCGTAATTCTTTTTCTCTCATCTTCTTTAGCGAATGCTCCTTCTGAGTAGCAATGATGAGGGGAGATGACCAAAAAGTCCCAGAATAACCAGTTAAAATGTTCAGAGAGGTTCTTATTCATAGCCAGAGAGACAAAGTTTAAGTCAAATGAGCTAGTTCAGTGTACTGAGCAACATACACATATGTGTGTATATATGGTATATCCAAAATAAATTTAGTATATAAGAAATTCACATACTTCCGTGCATAGAACATGTAATATCTAAAGCTTTACTAGTCTTTATTGGTTAACAACAACTTAAGCATAGGTACATGGCTGGTTCTAAAAATGTTTTTAGTAGGATTAAAAAGACATTAGCTTCTTCAGAAGACATTGCATTTCTCCTTGACACACCAAAACTAAAGCCAGAATTAGATTAAAAAATTTTTTAAAATCTGTGATTACTTTGGAATTCTATCCACAAAAGGCAAATGTGCCCCAATCAACAAAGACACAAATGTCTGTCCACTGGAATCTAAATAGATCGTTTGATCCACATTGCAAAATTTAGAAGTTTCTAAGAGTAGATAACCTTTCTGTGATTCAGCTGAGTAAACCCAGGTCATTCCTGGGATGGGACAGAGGAAGAAGAGGGGAAAGCAGGTTGCTGGGGAAGGACTGGCACATTAATTTAATGTGCCAGTTTGGTGATTTATGGAGTTTATGGAGTTTAATGGCTTTTGGTGATTAAAACTTGCTCTTTTTCTTATATACATAAGTACATCATTAGTTTTATACCATTTAGAACATGTTAATCGCTTCATACTATTGGATCACAAAATAATATAAAACCAAGAAATAAAAAGTAAGAATACCGATGTGAGCATAAGGTTTGTAGGTGGAGTGGAGGGACCCAGCTATGAAGAGCATGTGTGCCATTCCAGGAATGTGGAGCTGATCCTGTAGGCAATGTCTTTAGGACACTTGGCCTTGAAACTCAGTCTCCATATCATGAGGAATCCCAGCCACATGAAGAGGCAATAAGACTCTGTTCTGACCAAGAGGGCCAGCTGCATCAAGCCCCAGCTAGGATATCTCATCTCATCTGCTGACCTTGGCCTGGAATTTATACCATCAATTCCTCTGGTTCTCAGGCCTTTGGACTTGGACTGAGTCATATCACCTGCTTTCCTGGGTTTCCACCTTCCAGATTGAAAGTTCTGTGCTTCTGGGATCCTAGACTGAGGAAGTGTTGGGGCTGTACTGGAGGAGGAAAGAGACCCAAAGGGCAAGTCCTCCAATTTGAAGAGTTCTGAGACCTAGAGAGCTCGGATGTCCACAGGAACCTTCAGCATTGCCCAAGATAATATTGGCAGTAGGATCACAGAGGACTCCTATGGCCAGAGTGTGTTGACATGGTGTGATTCTTCAAAGGACAAACTGATATCAAACTGAAGAAAACTGTAAGAAAATGGGATTAAAGATGGCAGCCGAGTAACAGCTTCCCTGCAACTGGGCACCGCGAGTCTGGGGAGACAAGACTCCAGCCATCTCTGGCCGGTGGGGTCTGCCTATGATCATCCTTTTGAGGATACAGGGAGCCAGCAAGGGACTTTTGGACCCCAGGAGGAAGACAAAAAACAGTGGAAAACTGGCAAGTGGTTGCGTGTGTTCGATCAACCTAATCACACCGGCAACCGTGAGTACAAGCAGCAGTGAGACTGCAAACCGGAAAGGCCTTACCTGTGAACTGTTTTGGTGTTCTTGGACTTGGCGCTCAGTTGAGCTACCTTGGGGAGAGCTTGAGCAGGAGTGTGGAGAACTTTGGGTATTGTCTGGGGCCCCAGACTGAGCCACTGAGCTGGGCACAGGAAGCCATTGGAAAAAAACTGCCCCAGCAAGCTCCACCCTCAGGGTCCCAGAGCAAGGATCGGGCGGGACAAAGTAACCTAGTGACTGAGCAGCCTAAAGGCAGGGTCTGAGCTGCCTTACAGCCTTAATCCTTAGGGGCAGAATGAGGCGGTTTTGGCACACTGGAACCTTGGGCTGTTGCCCTGGGTAGAGTGCTGTGACGTCACAGCTCATAGCAACTTCAAACTCCTGGGCTTGGCGCCGCCCAGACCTCCCTAAGAGCTGTGCAGTGACCCCCGACCAGTGACCCGCACCCACTGGGCCTCCGCATTCCCTGACCAGAAACTGCGGGAGCCACGAAACCCGGCATCCTCCCTCCTGTGTCCTCCCAGCCTCCACACTAGCCCGTTCATCTGGCCAGAGACTCTGGTAGCTGTATGCCCTCTGGAGCCCTCCCTGCTGCCATGCAGAGCCCCTCTCCTGGCCAGAGACTGCTGGAGCCTTGGGCTCTCTGTGCCAAAGTCACTGGGCACCAGGCACTCCCAGAACCATGTGCACCACCTCCAGCCCTGTTGCTGGATCAGGGTGTGTAACACACCAGCGCTGCTTCCACAACCAGAACTCCATAGCTAGAGCAGCCCCAGAGGAACTACACAGGGTCACCCTACAAAGATCCAGGAACAATAGAGTGATCCCGCTGGGGTCTAATCTTGGAGAGACACCTCCCCAACTCTGAAGATGGCCAGAAGCAACGGTGAAAAACAATCATGAGGCAAAATCAACAGAAAATCTCTGGCAATATGAACAATCAGAGTAGATCAACTCCCCCAAGGATCAATGGGGCAGAAACAGCAGAAGACCCCATGCACAAACAAATAGCTGAGATGTCAGAAATCGAATTCAGGATGTGGATAGCAAATAAGATCGAATTAGAATTCCAAAAGTTATCTCAAGAACGGATTCAAAGACCAAATGACCAAAGATTTTGAAACATTGAAACAAGAAGTTGCATCCCTCAAAGATCTTAGAAACACAGTAGAATCCCTCAGTAACA
>CAUYPK010119763.1:0-58286 GCA_963574355.1 Loris lydekkerianus
CATCTTACAAGGGTATATGTAAAACTTAGTAAATGTGGAATGTAAATGTCTTAGCACAATAACTAAGAAAATGCCAGGAAGGCTATGTTAACCAGTGTGATGAAAATGTGTCAAACAGTCTATGAAACTAGTGTATGGTGCTCCGTGATCACATTAATGTACACAGCTATGATTTAATAAAAAAAAAAAAAAAGAAAGAAAGAAAAGAAAAGAAAAGAAGACGAGGGAGGCCCACATGAGAACACAGGCACCAGACACTCACCAACTCGCACTATCTTGTCTGGACAGACGTTGAGTTTGACAAAGGGAGTCCACGTCTATGCACATGTGAGTGCAAAGTGATCACTCAGCCCTGGCTGGAAAGGAGTAGAGTCCCAAGATGCTGTGAGGCAGGCCACAAAGGCCCTTTCCTTATGAGACCTGTGAAATGACCCCGGAGGAAAGGGAGGAAGGACGGACTGTGCGGCTCTGCCAGCTTCTCCCCCAGAGGAGCAGAGACCTCAGGCTGGATGCTGTGCTGTGCTGGTCCCATAGCAGCCTCCGTACTTTACCCTTTTTCCCTGACTACTATGCTTAGTGAAGTTCTCTTTGGAAAATGCTAGTTATGGGGCACCAAGGAAAAGATTCGTGTTTATACTTCAGGCAGAGATTTAAAGGACACCCCCCCATGGAGTTCTGGGGCACAAAGTTTGGAGACTGTTTTTCCAGCCATCCTTCCCCACATGGAGATCACACGGCCTATGTTCCTTGTGGCAAAACAAAAGAGAGTTACAGGTTTCATTTTTAACAGGTAATAGTACTTTCATTTCTTTATATACACGTTCACAGACAAAATGAAACAGGCACCAAAAAACCCCCAAAACCTTACCTTCTCTAGAATTTTCAGATGACTCCCCACCTTCTATTCCACTCCTCCACCCAATGAGATCTCACCTTTCACCTCTCCCCACCTGCGGACCAAGGAACTGTGTCATCCCCGATGCAAACAAGAGCTGAGAATTCCAGTCATCAGATCATCTGATCACATGCAGGTCAGATACTAGACATAAGAGCACCCTGGCTGGAAAAGGATGTGGAACTTTCAAAATAGATCTAATTTGTGCTTGAATAGAAAATTCAAATACTTCTGGCAAATGGTTCTGAGAATCTTCAGACACACTTGACTGCCTGCCTGTGTGGCCCCCTGCAAGACAGAATCTGCAAAGCCAAACAGCCCCAGGCAGAGGCCGTGATGAGGCCACACACAGGCCCGGTGTGCTGCTGTGCTATCACCAGGCCCGGTGCAGAAAAAGGACTGGGGCTGGTTTCCTTTTTGTTTCTTAACTGACAGGAACACTGAAGAACAAAGTGGATGTTCAAAGGGCACAGAACATCCTGCATGAAAAGGATATGGGAGAACAGTGCTGGCAGCAGGTCGGTTGTAGGAGAGCACAGCCTGCGCAGCCCTCCCTGGGCGGCGTCTGAGCTGTAAACACTCCCTCCTGACTCCAAGCAGGAGTAGGAGCTCCTCAAGAGTCATCAGGAAAGAGCATTTGACTGAGGATCTACTGGGGGCCTGCACAGGACTAGCCCTTTCAAACAGTATCTTACGTAAGCCTCATAACAATTCCTCACAAATGAACCTCCAACCCCATTTCAAGAGGTTAAGAAGGCTAAAAAGTTTTATAAAAAGACGCACCTGGCAGGAGATAGCGCTAAGTCCACATGTCAGGTGGACCCCATGGGACAGACCAGAGAATGTCCCTTACAGATGGGGAATCTGAAGCCTGGAGATGCAAACGTCTGCTTCAAGGTCACAGGAGAGGAGCGAGGAGCCGCCCAGACAACTTGGTGTGTGTGTTATGGCTCAGCAAAGGTTGGGAGCCACTGACAAAAACTGCTGGCAGAGTCCAGGCACACGGCAGAGGTTCGGGCAGCGGGCACTGGGGGTGCCTTTTGCACAGGATCCACACCAAGGGACACATGCTGCTCCCCATCCAAATGACCAGCCTGGGGACCGTCTGCTGTGTTTGGAATAGCTCTACAACAGGGACAGGGACCCTCTGAGTCAGCAACTGCATGCAAAGCCATCCAAAAGTCTGCGGCTCACAACAGAACAAACCACTTATTCCTGGGCTCCTGGGTCAGCAGGTCAAGTGCAATTCAGCTGATGCAGGATAGACCTGGCTGTGTGTTTGATTCAGGCTGCAGGTGCCTGGGCTCAGCGCCAGATTGCAGGTTGGGCTTAGGCTTGTTCCATATGAATTTATTCTGAGGACCAAACTAAAGGGACAGCTACTTCCCTGGGCAAGCTCTTTAAACAGCAGTTTTCAGATGTGAGAGCACAGGCCCAGCACAGGCATATCAAACAAAGTCACACCTGAGTGGTCAGGCAAGACCATGCCATTTGCTGAGTAGCCAACGAATGACAGCCAGGAGCAAGGGGAGAGCAGCTAACAGCGGGAATGTGAGCTCTGCATCCTGTCCAGCTCTGAAGCCATGAGAGTCTGTTGATTTGGGAGCAATGCTCTAACCACTAGGAACATGCCACGATCACAATACAAGCATACCCCCAAATCTAGAAATCTCTAATCCGCAGGCTGGGTCGATCTGGTCCCCAAATTAATTCCATTCAACCTGTAGTAGGTGGGGCTGCACCACACTTCCAGAACAATCCTCCCTCCAACCTTGTGCCGGACTCCGGACCTTCAAGCAGACTGGTTTGCTAAGAGCAGTCGTAAAGGGGAACATTGTCGTCACTGCTCTGCTGTAGGCACGGTGACCACGAGAATGGTGACAAGGGTTTGGTTTAGTTTGTTTCTGCTTTTTAAAAATATAGTATCCCCAAAAGTATGTTGAGATGGGACAGAGAACAAAAACTCAACCTTCAAAACCCAGGAGATGAGACAGCCTTAGTCTGAGACTCAACACCGAGGTGATGTGCCAGCTTTTCAGTGCCAGGGGATTCCAGGCATAACTTGTCCATCAACCAGAATGTCTAATTTCAGGGGCAAACACCCAGAACCCAGCTTATTTTTCCACACATGTGTAAAATCTCAAGTGTTCCATGGGCAAATGGATTCAGTGTTTCCATAACAAACTTTGAACACTGAGGAGAAGAGCAGACAAACCATCACTGCTTCAGGGGAGGCTGCTCTCCAGTCCTGGAAATCAGATCTGCTGCTCAAAGGGCAAATGGAAACACACTCCAGGGCCCAGAGCTCAGCTCAGAACAGACCCAGAGTGACAGGAAGGGCTGTCAGTAACCTGCCACCTTCTCCTCAGGGTGACAGAGCTCTCTGTCACTCTCCACGGTCCTTTGTCTTCTCTCTTCTTAACTTCAAAAGCAGATACATTTCAAATACAGGGAGGACATGGAGTTCGTGTGCAATTTAAAGTAGTTTGACATAGTAAATTGCACACGAACTTTATGGACACCTGTATATAAATTTAATGCAAGTCTATGATCTAAATAATGCATGGGGGATAACTGGATAAGATGATTTTTAAAATTTTATATGGTAAACCTAGCCTGAGAGTAGCCAAGAAAATATAAAAAAAGGAAGAAAATTGAGGAAAGACCTGTTTTACGAAGTAAAGAAGCCATATTTCATTAATATAGAAATGGGTGTATAAATCAATGAAACAAATTTTCAGATGTAGACCCTGTTCTAATATAAATTTCATAAATAACAAAGGTAATAGTTCAATTCAGAGGGAAAATATAGAAGAAGAGCCCCATCTTGTATCACAAATAAAAAAATTAATTCCATACAGATTAAGCACCAATATTTTAAAAGAAATAATAAAAATTTTTACAAAAAAAACCAATGGGAAAGATAAGTTCGGGCTCACGAAAGTCAAAGAAATGCAAATTAAAACAATGAATATAATTTTGGCTGGTGTATTAGCATATACTCAACTTTATTATACCCAAAATTGGTAAACATTTGGAAATTAGGAACTCCCAAAAACTGCTGGCAGGAATGAATGTTATAGGATCTTTGGAAATTCAATATGGCAATATGCATTAAACATTTAAATGTGAATATTCTTTGACCCAGAAATTTCACTTCTTCTATAAGGAAGACATTATAATAATTTCAATGTAGGTTCCTAGATTGCAACAAATATACCCTCTGGTGAGGGACGTTGATAGTGTGGGAGGCTGTGCATATGGGGACAGGAGTTCCATGGGAATTCTCTGTAGTTTCCACTTAATTTTGCTGTAAACTTAAAACTGCTTTAAAAAATAAAGTCTATTAAAACAAATAAAATTCTTTCCAGAAAATCTAGGAGACTGGGAGATGTAAGAATACACCTTATTAACCAATGCTACAATGTATTTTTTTATAAAGGAAGATAGATACTTGGTTGTATACATATATAATATTTTAATGGCAAAAGGTATAATTATAATAAAAGAAAAAGATAAATGATAGATTTGGAAAATGTATTTGTGTCCTTAGAGCACCTCTCTGACAGTCTGAACTCAACAGTGAACAAAGCAACCAAGCCCCGCCCTCACGTGCTAGACATCGTTTTAAGGATTTATGTGTTTTTGTGGTTGAATTATGTTCCCTAAAGGACATATTGAAGTCTCAATCCCAGTTCCTATGAATGTGAACTTTAATGGAAATGGTCTTTTTGGATGTAATTCAAGTTAAGCTGAGGTCACGCTGGATTAGCTGGGTCCCTACACTGATGACTCGTACCCTTACAACGAGAAGGAAATTGGGTCAGGGACACGCAGACAAGGTTCATGCTGAGAAGACAAAGGCATAGAAAGAAAGAGGCCTGTGAAGCCAGAGGGAAAGATTGGAGGGATGCAGCTACAAGCCAAGGGTGTTCAAGAGGGTCAGCCACGAGCCTGTGCTGGACGGGCAGAGGAGCCTCCTCCCCAGGGTCCATCAGAGGGAGTACCACTCTGCTGAGACCTTCTTTTCAAACCTCTGGCTTCCGGAATGCAAGAATATATTCTGTTCTTTTGCTTAAACCAATAGAATAGCTGACCCAGATGTGATAATTGTTACAACCACCCTAGGAAGCCAATCCATGTATGTCACTCCATAGAATCCTTGTAACAATCTGATGAGGTACCTATGACCATCTTCTCCAAGGTAGGGATCAGGAAGCCTCGGCACAGAGGGGGCGCTCCAGGGCACTGATTATTAAGAAGGACAGATGGGATTTGAATCCTAGTAGGCTGGCTCCAGAGTCAATATTTTTAATGACAACATCATGAAACTTTGTAAAATTGATTCATTTATTGTCGGGCACTTATAGGTACTGTTCTAGAAGCTAGGGGATAGGGCAGAGAATGAAAAGATGAGGATCCCGCCCTTGTGAAGCTTCCATCCTAGTGAGGGGAGACTGAGGACTACACGGGGAGCAGTGTCCTGGGGAGAGAACCAGGCTGAGCTGATGCAAATGGGTCAGCAACCAGAAAGGCGCTTTGGGAGCCAGGGAAGCATGCGGATTAAGAGAGGTGTGGAGACTTACGGAGAAGAAAGTCTCGGGGCTGAGCCCCCAAAGAGCGCGGGATGAACTGGGGGTCTGTGCAATGATGTCTGTCATAAACAAACAGCTCTTACTAATGGACAGGAGGACAGAGGAAGTAAATAGACAACTCACAGAACAAATCTCAGCGGCAAAGTAAATTAATACATTTACTAGTACTTGATGACATTAACATAAATTCACATAAAAATGCACTATCACTTTAAAACCATAATATACCAGCAAAAATTAGAAAGAGCTGCCTATTGCTAATGGGGGTGCATAGAAAAGATGCTATTATACGCAGCTATTAGAAATATGAAATGGTATTATATTCTCTTAAAAAGAAAACAGATAATGTGTTAAAATAAAAATACAATACCTTAAACCAAGCAGTCCTACCCCCGGCATCTATTTCATGGAAATAAAAGCATCGGTATGTAAGGACACATAAAGAAGGATTGTTTAAAGAGGAAAAGTAAAGTAAAAAGGAATTAATGCCCATCAAAAACAGAGAGGCTAATGTGCAGGGCATTGGAATAGCTTGCAGAAGATTTATGTTTCTACTGAGAAAAAACAGAAAAGCCAGATGAAATACATGGGAACATCTGTTCAAAGCATCGGAGAGCTGTGGAGGCAACCAGGACGCAAAGGGACGAAACTCTGACAGAAGGATCAGAATCTGGCAAAGGGTTTAGGATTACGGCAAGATGACCCAGGCAGGAGGTCACTACGAAGACAGAGGGCCAAGTAAGGCTTATAATGGGCTTATGAGACGGACAGACCAAAGTGAGAGACGGGGGCCAGGCACAGTGCTTATGATTCCAGCACCGTGGGAGGCCGAGGCAGGAGGATCACGTGGGGCTAGGGGTTTGAGACCAACCTAAGCAACACAGCCAGACCTCATCTCTACAAAAAATTTAAAACTTCGCCAGGCATGGTGGTGTGCTTCTGTTATCCTAGCTCCTTGGGAGGCTGCGGTGGGAAGATTGCTTGAGCCAGAAGTTCAAGCAGTTATGATTATGTGATTATGATCATGCCATTGAACTTGAGCCTGGGTAACAGACCAAGTTTGTATTTCTAAAGGGGAAAGAGAGAGAAGGAAAGACAGAGAGAGAAAGAGAGAGAGAGAGAGACCGAGAGACCTCTTCGCTACAAAGAATACAAAGTTTAGCTGGGTGCAGTGGCATAAACCTGTAGTCTTAGCTATTTGGGAGGCTAAGGTAGGGGGAACACTTGAGCCCAAGAGTTTGAGGCTGAAGTGAACAATGATAACACCACTGCACTTCAGACTGGGCAACGGAGCGAGATCCTGTCTCAAAAACAAAACAAAACAAAACAACAACAACAACAATAAGAAATCCAAATTCCTGAGTAGCTTAAGAGCTAAACGACACTGAGCCACCGTCTTCACTGCTAAGCTTTGGTCTCCTCACTTGTGAAATGAGCGTAACATAATCTATACCCCTTGGGTTCCTGTGAGGGTTAGAAACGACCAGGCACTGGAAGAGCCCATGGGAGCTGTAGCTATTACGATCACCACCCTCAGCATTACTCCAGGGATGGTGACCGTTATCATCTCAATTACCATGGTGATGGCCAATTATACTTAAAGATCTATAGAAAAGTCAATTCCAAACGTTTCCTTGCCACTGAAACTGGACATCCCCAAGCCCTTATCATTTGGATGCCCTGCAGTATGCCTGACCTGATTCTTTCTTTCCACAGCCAAACCCATGGGTGAGACAGAGAGCTTCCGGAGGGCTCTGAGCGAGAGGGCCAGCGTAGGGGCCGCTGCAGCCACGGTGTTCAGAATAACATGGGTGGAAGCAGGAGGCAGCGAGACGGTGCTGCAATAATGCCATGGGAGACATGGGGGACACGGGGCAAGGGTCATCTACTCTGGCACAATCTAGAAGGGAGCCAACAGGCTTTGTTGACAAATTGGACGTGGGTGTCAGAGGAAGCCCTGAGCAGTGGGACTGGGTGGAGAGATGCTCGCAGCGTGGCCTCGAAGACACAGGCGTCTCTCCAATGTGCCCATGTAGGCAAGGAGAGGCTCGAGGTGCGGTGGGACGGAAACTGGGAGTGGCTGGCTTAGCAGCAGCAGACAAAGCCAAAAGACAGGAGAACCCGCAGCTGAGCTGATGACCCACAGGGGCCCTCCGGTGAGCAGAGGCAGGCCAGGTAAGAAGCCGCCCCTTGAAGTCAGCAGCTGTGGGCGTTCATCCCAGCTTTGCCACCTCTTCTACCTCTGCCGTAAGGCGGTCACTTTCCACTCTGACAAACCAGAGTCAAATGAGGCATTCTTAGTTTCCTGCAGCCCTGGGAGCTGCCTCTAAGAATCGGTGCCGAGCACTGAGCTAGTTCAAAGCTATTAGGCACTGGGGCTAGGACGCTGGGGCCAGGTAACTTGGGGTGAAATGAGACCCAGGTCAGAGGGCCGGGAGGTGAATGTGGCCTGGGGAGTGGACGACTGGGGCTTATTTACCTTCCAGCCCTGACCCCCACACCATCACTTGCCCCGTTAAAACTGCCTTGTGGAAGTCATCAGTGACTATCGGCCACGTGGCCCCCCGACCAGACATCTGAGAACCTCCCCTCTGCTTTCATCCTCTATTTCTTAGCCTCATCCTCATTTCCTACCCCCGGCCTCTTTCTTCTGAGTCTTTCTTGAATCCATTCTCCTCACTATCCCGATGCTCACAGAACACGAGCCCACTGGGATCTTTCTGTTTTGTTCTGTTTGGGGAGGAGAGAGGGTCTGGGTCATTTGTATAGCTACCCAACCCCATTTCCCTCCTCCAGCCCATCCTGCCTGACACTGTGATCCCAAAGCTTAGGAATAAGAGCATGAAGAGCCCGTGACAGGGCCTGGCGCAGGGCTCCGGGGCTACTAATGTAATTATTCTCAGCTGGAAATGTATTTCTTTCCTTCTTCTAAGTTTGTCCACATGGACACCTTTACATATTAACTGAAATGCTTCCCTTAAAAACCCAGCCCTGGCTGAACTGCAACAAAAAAAATAGCCGGGCCTTGTGGCGGGCGCCTGTGGTCCCAGCTACTCGGGAGGGTGAGGCAAGAGAATCGCCTAAGCTCAAGAGCTGGAGGTTGCTGTGAGCTGTGATGCCAGTGCACTCTACCGAGGGTGATAAAGTGAGACTCTGCCTCTACCAAAAAAAAAAAAAAAAAAAAAAAAATATATATATATATATATATATATATATATATATATATATATATATATATATATAGCTGAAGATGATTAGCTGGAGGGATCATAATAGGAATTTTAAGCAATCATTTAAATTAATTCCTGAGAAGTCTGTGCAGAACCCTTCAAGCTGAGCCCTTTCTGGCAGAAACTCACTAGTTCCCATAAGTATATGCAAATCAGCCTCTGAATTTCCCACATTTCACCACCAGATTTCTTTCTTTCTTTCTGTTTTTCTTTTTTATACTTTTGAGAGGAACAAACCCCAGCTCTGTTATCACAAGATCAGGAGACTCTTCAGTGGTGGGCAGGGGCCAGGGCCACTTCTATTCCCACCTCCGCGGTGGTGCCAGTGCTCAGGAGATCACCAAGCAATGCATGAGTGAACGCTTTGTTTTAGAAGTTTAAATATCAAAACCGGCCACATCCCTACTGACATTATTCTCTGAAGAAATTTGCCAAAGACAACTTAGGACCAAAAGAATTCTTTTAAATTGTTTGTAGAAGCCTGGAAGTGGATGTGCTTTGTCCTGGGACAAACCATGAGCCTTTAAAAGCATGTTAGTGTAATAAAACCCAACTCCTTCAGAAAAGAAGTAAGGGCAGAGAAACACGTTCTCCTACCTTCCTAAATTCATGCACACTGATTTTCCCATTAGGTTCTTTGCCAAAGTCAAGAAATCGTTTTCTGAATGCTGGGTCCTGCTGCTGGATACAGTTTTTGAGTTTTTCGATAACTTCTTCTTTGGTCATATTCTTGGCCGGGGTGGTTTTCTCCTCGGTGGGCTTGGTTCTAAAATCACAAGCAGGCATTGAGACCCACGTCAACCGACCCAGCCAGGACACCCAATTTCAATGGAACCCGTGACAAGAAGGTTCGTGCTCCCTGTTTGACAAGTGAGGAGACATGCTCAGAAAGGGGACGTGACTCAGGTGTCACACACCCTGTGGCTGGCAGTGCCACGGCCAGAGTGCAGGTCAGCAGCACTGTGTCCCCGTGAAAGCCCTTCCTGTGGAGCCCCTAACGTGGTGGCCTGCTTGGGTCGGGAGCATAAGAGGATACTGTCCGTCCTTGTGCTGAGATTTTCAACTGTGCTTTGAGCTGGCCGAACGTGGTGGGAGACTGGACACACGTGGTTGAAAGAAGGATATTTTTTGTGTAGTGAGAATGGCTGTAAATTAAAGAAATAGGCCATTTCATGGTGACTAGATTGGGGGAGTCATCAAACACCATGGAAAGGAAGGGAGGTCCACAGTGATTCCAAGATGAGTTACAAAAGCAACTTGATTTATGAAATATAAATTGTACATGCTATTAATGTGAGGAGGGGTGTAGGAATGTGTGTGTATGTGTTTGGGATATAATTCCTTCCTCAGTTCTCTAGAAGTTTCTTGGGTTCCATTTTTGCAGGGGGGAACAGCCACCATACAGTCATGGGGAACGGGCTTCTGTTCTTTGCCAATAGCTTCTCTTGACTTTTAAGAACTCCTTAGGAAAGCCCACATTTTATGAAATGCTTAATCGCAATTGCCTCTTTTACCAGTTTTGGGAAGCAGACATATCTTATCTCAGAATATTTAACCTTTCTCTTAAAATACCCTCTTTCTGCCCATTTATAATGCAGCTCCTACTGAACAGCACAGCTCTTCAAATTTCATTAGCATGTCATTAAAATATCACAATTGCTCACTATCCTTAAGAGCTTTCTAAAAGGCAATGACAAAGTGAAGTCTGCTGAATAGTGCTACACTTTACCTTTCATTATGGATTATAAGCTATGAATGAGGAAGTTAAAATAGTATCGTTTCATTAGACTAAATTTACATTTTTACATGAAGGAGAGCTAGAATATTCATGAGTCCAATTTTTTATAGATTTACTAAGTATGTTTTATTGTTACAATTCAATTTGGCAATTGTTTTAATAATTCTATCATTCATATTAGAAAATGTTAACTGGTTTAAGGGATGTGTGTTCCAATACATATTCTATGGTGATAAGGAATGTAAGTTTCTAGAAAGGAATAAATGTGAACACAGGTATGTAATAGCTGAGTTGCAGACAGCATCTCTGAGAGTTGGAATCGTGGATTCTTGACCCAGGCCAGCCACTAAGTTTGTAAGACAAGTCCTCAAACCTCTCAGACATCAGTGCTCTCGTTTATAAAATTAACAAGTAGGCTTATTCCTAAGATCTCTTATCTGCTCTAAAATTCTCTGACCCTGACCACTGTATTTATAACAAGCCATCTTTCTTATTTAAATAATAAAATATTAAAATACTCATTTAGTTAACAAATATTAAAATATTCGCTTGGTTCTGTTTTACCTCTGAGAAAGATCCAGGTGTTCCTGTTCTGCATTATGAAGATGGTTACATATGGGATCCTTTGGAGCAGAAACTGGAGAGACGGTGGGCAGGACATTGATTCCCAGGCCTTCCAAAAGTTTCTTATACAGGATGCCTCCTGAAGCAATATCCTGAAACTTACTGCAGAGTCTGAGTTTTAAAAATAATTAGAATACACCATTAGAATGACTAAAATTAAAAAGATAGACGCTAGCAAGTGTTGGTGAAGATGCGGTGGGGTCACTGCAACCTCCGCCCACTGCTGTGGGGGAAGGGAGACAGTTTGACAACTGAACTGCAGTTACCACAGGAACCAGCTGTTCTACTCCTGGGCATTTTCTCAAGAGGAAGAAAAAAAGTATGTCTACACAAAGAGTTGTATGATACAGACAAATAGCCAAAAACTGGAAACAAACGATGTAGCTATCAACAGGTGAAAAAATACACAAGCCCCAGTGAAACCACCCAATGGAATATGACACAGCAATACAGAGGAAGGAGGTGTTAATATGTGTAACATTAGGAATGAATCTCAGAATCATTATACTTAGTGAATAAACCAGGCAGAACATGGAACATCTTGTGTGCTTCCATTTATACAAAGTCCTAAAAAATGCAAAGTAATCTAGGGTGAAAGAGCATCACAGGTCGGTGGTTATGTGGGGCAGGAGGAGGGAGCACTGTGTTGCAGAAGGGGCCTGAGGAAGCTTTTTGGGGTGGTGAAAATGTCTGACATCGACTTGTGATGGTCTTACCGACACATGAGGAGTTTCATCGCATTGTACCATTAAAACACCTATAGCTTATTGTAGATAGAGTATGCCACAATAAAGATACAATCAATTAAAAAAAAGAGAATCTTTTAAAATTATAAATGTTGGTATGGATTTGTGTAAGAACTTATATTGGAATTTTAGCATATGCAAATATTTTAGCAAAATGTAGGAAACCACTAATATGTCAGGATTAATTTCTTCTTACAAATTTCGTTAATATTTTTCTAATCATGAAATCATAAAATTATAAAATCATAAAATCATGTTCATGCTTATTCATGCAAATTTGGTAAAGTCTCAGGATCTAAACAAGATTTTACATAGTCATTAAAATCTGCAGGACAACAGAAACAGCAGATCAGGTGAGTAGGGAGGGTGTTCCAATGCAGTTGTTTACGGGCTAAAACCTCCCTCACAGACAGTGCTGTGTGAGCTGGTGCATCGTTGTGATGCAGGAGCCATGAGTTGTTGCCACGATTTTCAGTTAAGATTTTGCAAACCGGTTCTCCATCAAGGTTTATTTGGTCTATACACGGTCTTCTCACAGTCAGGTGATGACTCTGACACACAATTTGATGAACATTTGCAATATTTTCATTAATTCTGCTTGCATTGACTGCCCTGACCTCTCTTCATCAGTGAGGCTTTCTCTCCCCTCAGAAAAACGTTTAATCCTTTAAATATGGCAGTAAGAATTGGATAAAATGCAAACATCTGAGCCAGGCCCACCAAGCCCCTCCTGATCAGTGAAGCTTTGCTCCACCTCTTCTCTGCATATAAATCCTTCTTTTCCTACAAAAACCAGCCACTTAAAGAATGAGTTAGAACTCAGACTTTACCTTACAAACGCAAACAATATAACCTAATCATATGCACCCTCATATTAATCTGAAATAAAACATGAGTTGGGTTCGTGAATGTTCACAGAAAAGAGACGCAATGGCCAATAATGACCCAGCAGATCAACTTGTGTTTCACTTAGAATCAATGTAATGTAAATAAAATCAACAGATAGATTTCTCACATTTCAATCAGAAAGACTAGAAGAGAATTAAAACAATATTCTTTTCTTGATTCAATTTGATTCCCCCCCCCAAGGAATTCCCCCAGTCACTGCCCTCACTTTGGGAAACACTGGACCAGACAGCCTGTGAGGTCATCCTTGTCTCAGTTCTGCGAGAGCATGTCTGAGAGGACAGTGAGGTGGTGACAAGGGGACCACTGTTCTCTGCAGCCTCCAGGGTTCTGAGTGGTAGGTTCTCAAGGTCGTCTGCAAAGAAGGAAGCAACCAGGCTCTCTGCACCTCCAGAGGAGACGTGTGGGGGGTGAACAGACTCTAGGGACGAACCAGAGGGACCTGCTCTCCACTTTTCTTTCTGTCCCTATTCTGCTATTTAACGTCTGTCCCCCTCCAGCTTCAGCTCATCCACCACTAGTGAAGTTTTACACTAAGGGGATAAGAAAGTGGGATTCAAGCTGCTGTTGCGGGGTGACAGCCACAGCTGAACACCCTGGGAGAAAAAGCCACACAACCAGTGAGGGGACAGATTTCCTTGTCCTGACCCCACGGGAAGAGGTGAGCAGTCAGCAAGAACGGGCTATGGCCTGAATATCACATTTCTTGGCTCACAAATAAAATGCTGAGAACTTTGCTCTGTCCTAACTGGTCTTCACCTATAGAATAGTTTCATTATGTAAAATTGACAATAGTTAGTTGATTATGTGTTAAAACCACAAGAAACTCTTGATAGTGATAATAAGACCTTCAGGGCTCAACATATTTAACTGTAGCAACTAAAACAAAAGAAGTGTCGACCTTCAGCAAGAGTTGAGATGAAGCTGAGTGCGGTGGCTCACATGTGTAATCAGCACTCGGGGAGGCCAAGGCCAATGGACTGCCTGAGCTCAGGAGTTCCAGACCAGCCTGAGCAAGAGTGAGACCCTGTCTCTAAAAATAATAGCTGGGTGTTGTGGCTGGTGCGTGTAGTCCCAGCTACTCAGGAGACTGAGGCAAAAGAATCACTTAAGCCCAAGAGTTTGCGGTTGCTGTGAGCTGTGACGCCACAGCACTCTACCCAGGGTGACAAAGTGAGACTCTGTCTCAAAAAACAAAAAACAAAAAACAAAAAAAAAGAAAGAAAAGAAAAAAGAAAGAAAGAAAGAAAAAGAAAAACAGGTAAATGAAATCCTTGCAATTTGAACAACACTATATTACTTAAAAATAAAGATATTTGCTCCCCTCCCCTCAAATAGAAAAGAACACATGTGTCCTGGACGGCAGGGCGCCCTACCCACTGTGAGACTTGGAGTGAGTATTTAACTTGTCCATAGAAAGAAATAAGACTAGTTATTTACCTTATGTACCTTACTAGTTAGTTAGTGGGAAGGACTAAGTCATATAACACATGTTGAATTCTTAACCAACGTGCAACACTTAGTAAGGGTTAAATAAATAGCCACTGTTATCAATAATATCTATTAATACTGCAAAAATACCCAAAGGTTGAGAATTATGAAACAGATTTGATGAAAGACATGACGTGAATTACTTACCTCATGAAATGTTTGTTTGTTAAAAATGGGCAGAATATAAGCATGATTCTCTTGAAATTACTTCGACCAATAAGCCCGGCGTCTCCAGCATCAGATGTTCGCAGCATGCTGTAAAAAGCCTGTGGACTCCTATTAATGGCCTCACGAACGGCTTCTTCTACCTAACATAAAAACCAAGCACATCTCCTAAGCTGCCCATTTGTAAACCATGCCATCTCACCCTCGGACCACAGCCGAAGGCGTCGGCAAAGGGGAAGCAGGCGTTACTTACAGAATCCCCAGGGGAGGAGAGGTGTCTTAGAGTCTGTACGGGGGGATATTTTCCTCATTCAATTGGGAAAGGAAAGAGGACGTATATAAATAAAATCATGGAAGACAAGAGGAGCTCTGGAGGCACATGGACCTGGACTTCAGTCCAGCTCTGCCCTCGATTAGCCAATACCTTTGAGATCTTCAACGAGTCTACTCTGCAGTACCCATGCGAAAATGGGGCTAATGACTCTTGCACTAATTTAAGAAGAAAGAGTAGCATGGTCGCTCACACTTATGAGCTGAGCACTCTGGGAGGCTGTGGTGGGTGGATTGCCTGAGCTCAGGAGACTGAGATGAGCCTGGAGCCGGAGTGAGACCCCGTCTCTACTAAAAACAGAAAAATTAGCTGGGCGTTGTGTCAGGAGCCTGTAGTTGCAGTTAGTGGGGAGGCTGAGGCAGGAGGACTACTTGAACCCAAGAGTCTGAGGTTGCTGTAAACTAAGCTGATGCCATGACGCTCTACCCAGGGCAACAGAGAGAGGAGGAGAAGGAAGAGGAGGAGGAGGAGAAAGGACAACAAACGTGAAAAGATCATCACCTAGAAATTAAATGTCCGCAAATAAAAGAATAACCACATGGCATTTTTGCCTCTCAGGATTGCCAATTGCCACACCAGCAGGGGTTTCAGCAATGGTGAGGGTATAAATTAATTTAGCTTTCTGGAAGGCGTTCTGTCTCACGTGGATAATATTGGACGATTTGATAATTTACAGACCATAGAGTGACAACACTGTCACTGGGCAGGAGAATGGACGCTGGGGGGGAGGGCAGAAGGTGACTTCCTTTCACTGTAGTCCCTTTATTACCCTTTGCAGCGTTTGCATTTTGTATAATAGTTGATACGTACATTCCTCTTCAAAAATAATTAATAACATAAAACATATGGTCTTTAACATGATTAATTCCATTTCCAGAAATGTATACTAAAGAAGTAATTGGAGAGTGGTACAAAAAAAAAAAAAAAATAGGTACCAAAGTATTCACTGTAGCAAAATTTTAAAAACAAGCAAACAAAAATGAACATCTACATTATAATAACAGAGAACAGCTACTTGGTATCTTTTAAAGTTATATAGCAGAATTTTTATTGACATTAAATGTTAATAATACATGAATAAATGACAACAAAAACTAACAAGCCATTACATTAATTATGTAATCTCTCATTTCAATAAAATAGATACAATATACAAAGGTATGTATCCAAATTCATGAAAGTGTATGAATTAAATCCACACAGGTTTTTGTGTATCAATTATACCTCAATAAAGTTGTTTTTTAAAAAGTGTGTATGTATATGTTTAGAAGTTGGAAGAATATACAACAAAGTATAACGAAAACAATCCCTGGTTACTAATAGAATTAGTGGCTTGGAGGTATTTTTTATATTCTTCTATTTGCATACCCGTGTTTTCTACTTTTTCCAATTCATTCATTCATACTAATTCATTCGTTCAGCAAATCGCTGTGAGTCTGCCTGGCTCTGGCCTCCGCCATGGCACAGGGGCAGTGATAACTGCACGGCCTCCACCTTCATGGAGTCAGACTCAACAGGACACAGACTGACCCTGGTGGCAATAGGTGCTGGGGCACTAGTGAGGTGGGGAACTGGAAGGTTGGACTTCGCTGGAGACGTTGGGGAAGGTCCCTGCTTGGGCCCGGGGTGCACTGGGCTCTAGAGATGGCACCATAGGTCCAGGGGAGCAGGAAGGAACTGGAGGCAGCAGCTGCAGGCCAGGCCAGGCCTGGGAGGAGGCAGCGAGAGCCCAAGGAGCTGAAGGAGGGGCCTCCAATGAGGTGGCACCTCACTGACCACGTGAGGAAGTTATGGTTTATCCCGCAAGCCACTGAAAGGGTTTAAGCATGGAGGCAGCCATGATCTGATTTATAGCAAGCAAAGATCACACTACGTGCCACGTGGAGAGAAGACTGCTTACAGAAGACTGCTTTCTTTTGTGCTAGGTGCTAGGTGCTACCATTATCAACCTTGTTTAGGAAACAAGAAATAAATCTTAAAGAGATAAATTGATTGACCAGTTCCCAGTGTGAGGTGGAGACAGGGAGGTGAAGGCAGGTGCTAGAGCTCCCAGCTGAGCTGACGACCTCTGTGCCTGGTGACTGGGCTGGATCACACTCTGAAGCACTAGCAGTAAACTGGGTCAGGGCACATGTTCAGGCTTCCACACGTCACAGCACTGCCTGGTGCCAGGTTCGTATACCCACCCACCTGTATGGGACGGGTATGAGATCTAACTAACGTTTTACTGTCTGCCTGTTCCCATCCATTTTCTAGCAACATAGATCATGAGACCTTTCATATTTAAAAGAATATATGTAATATTATATATATGTATCTGCCCAGGACCACAAACATACCCATCCCCTTTGGGCCAGGATTTCCACTTGCATGTGTCTATTCTAGGGAAATATTTGCCTGTGAATGAAGATCTGCACAAACGGCTGACACGTGTTATCCTCCCAAAGGCCCAGTGACAAGTGCATGCACAGAACTCTCCTGCTGCCCCTGCAAATCATGTTCTGGTATGTTTTTAAAGACATGCGGTATGGGGGAAATGCTCATCATATAATGTGAAGCTGAAAAAAAGGGGATATGGAATCATACAAATAATTAGTTCAACCATGTTTTTAAAATTTGCATATGCCACACACAAAGAATAAAAGGAAATTTGTCAAAGTGTCAGCAGTGCGTATCTCTGGGTGTCTGGATTTGTATTATTATCTTCACCTTTGTAGTTTTGGATATTTCCTAAATATTTTACACTGAATGTCTATTACTTGTTAATCAAAAAACATTTGAATGTATGATGTAATATAGTCTATTAAAATTATCTCCAAAATGTTGGGAGAAAATTTCTAGGAGTACCAAGAAAAGGTAATTTAAACATGGCGTTTTCACCCCCAACAAACCGCTCCATTTTCAACCAAGACGTATGCCCAAGTCTCCACAAGGTCATGATGCAAACCCACAGCAGGTGGGAAGGATTCCTCGATGATGGATTCATCGCATTTTGCACAGAAGCCTTCAGAATAGAAGGCAGCTGGCTTCAGTTAAACTATGGTAACGCTATCCCCACAGCAAGGAACCCGCCTCAGATCCATTCGACAGAAACGTCTTTGGGGACCCTCTTGATATTACTAGCTTGATAGTGCATCTCTTGATTTATATGCATGCCACCTTCATAAATCTGAAAATTAAAAGCTAATTTGTACCTGCTAAAAGACGCCTTTAACAGACATTTTGCCAAGAGTCTGTTAAAGCCTGCTGCATGCATTATCTGAAATTAATCTGATTTTTGAAGTTCTTAAAATGTTTTAATGCTAACAGCTATTAAAGTTACAGAAGCATTGCTAAGAAGAAAACTGCCAGCTTTTTACTTAAGGCCAGTGTTAGTCACTAGAAGCAATCAATGAGCAATTATTTTTTAAAAAGATGAAATAGCAGAGGGTACAAAGCCCCAGATATGAATAAGAACCAGAGTCGTCGTTTACAGGGAGCTGTGGTATGAAGAGAAGGGACGTCCTGGGCATGAAGACCTCCCGTTCAGGAACAGGTTTTCAGAAATGTCAGCTATCATCTTTCGACAAGATTTAGAAACCAAAAGTTAAAATCTACCAACTCTTAGAACACTGAACTCTTACTTAAAATGGAAATTAATTCAGTTGAAAACATGGGCATTCATTTCATTTCTTTAAAGCATATTTCACCTGCATCTCTTATTCTACTAAGAAGAATCAAGTTCCCTGCCATAAAGAGAAAACCAAACAAAGTTATTCTAGATTCACCTTAGGGTTCTCTTCCAGCAGATTGATGAACGTGCAGACCTTGACCATCCCGGTGCCCCCGGGGTCCAGCGTTTGCATTAGCTCTTTGAAATCTGCATCGCTTAATTTTACAATCGTGTTATTCAGGATATGTCGCAATTCTTGCTCTGTTATCTGTCCATCAGATTTCTGAGCATGGGAGTGTAATATACGAGGGAATTATAAAAAAAGAGAAAAGGAAGGAATAGCATTATGAATATTTAGCACCATTTACTAAGAATTATGATTTGAAACACAAACATTTCAACTATGATCATTCTGCGTAACCCATGTCCACGAGCAGGCGTGGAAGGATGGAATGGATGGCTACAACTTTCCAAGAGCAGTTTCTACAATGTTCTCTGTCAGGACACAGCCAGGAGGTGGCCCTGAGTGAGGAGCGGGGCCCATTTCTCAGATGCAGGCTGACCCCTGTCCCAGGGGGTTGGGCAGCTCAGGCAGTTCCTCCCCCCAGCCCCACCTGCCTGCTGGGTGGTTCACCAAACGAGGCCCAAAACTTCCTGGCAGCTGAATTATGACTTGCCAACTTACTAAGAATAAATTAGGCCTGTTTTCATTACCACCAACCTCATCAATTACATAAATGGACAACTACTTAGTGAAAAAAAACTCCAGCCATGCTGCGTAAAGAAAACATATCATGAGCAAAATTCTGTGAGGCAAATTTCTTCCCCCAGAATAAAAAATTATCAATAAGTAAATTGAATATCATAATCAAGAGAGACTGTTTACTGGAAAGACGGGAAATAAAGGACCCCTGCCTCACAGAGAGACATTGTAAATATTAATGTGACGACAGGATTTATGAAGTAAGAGATAATGTACCAATGTCCACTATTATTTTGGAGTCCAAAATCTGAAGGATATAAGGTTATCTTGGGGGTACATTAAGTGCTTTCAGGGATACAATGCATGCTTACTTTTAGGTTTGGGAGCGATAACTGATTTTTTATGTCTAAATAGGAATCACTGACAACTAATTTTTAAAATAATTTTTAAATAAATTTATAGCATTGTGTAACCATCGGCACTATCTACTCCTAGCAGATTTTCATCTCCCCCAAGAAATCTCATGCGTGTCTGCGGTCACTCTCCATTTCCACCCCAGCCCAAGTCAACGATTCCATTCTGGGTCTCTCTAGATTTGCCTGGAGATCTTACGTAAATAGAATCATACGATAAATACGTGGTCTCCAAGGTCTGACCTTCAGGTAGCCTAGTGTTTCTGAGGCTCGTCCATGGTGTAGCGTGTATCAGTATTTTTTTCCTTTTTATCCCTGATTATAATTACATTGTATGGAGAGGCCAGATTTTGTTCATCTTGTCAACAAGTTGATGAACACTCATTTCTAGTTGGGAAATTATGAATAAAGTTGTTTTGAACACTTGCCCACGAGTCTTTGTGGGACACAAGTTTTTATTTCTCTTGGGCAATACCTACGAGCGGAATTGCTGAGTCAGATGACAAATTATAATTTTTTAAGAAAATGCATTTTAAAATAATTTTTTAAATTGTTTAAATTTAACAATTTTTAAAATTGTTTCTTACACACTGTTTTCCACAGTGATGGTTCCATTTGGCTTTTCTGCCACGTGGGAGGGAGTTCCAGTCTCGCTGCACCCTGGCCAGCATCTATTGTCTGTCTTTGGATACAGCCACCCTCGGGGTGAGATGTAGTGTCTCGTGGTTTTGAGCTGCATTTCTCTAAAAATATAATGTCAAGAATGTTTTCATGGGCTTATTGGCCACTCATGTATCTTCCTTGATGAAATGTGTTCTTGCCTATTTAAAAACTTGGGTTGTCTTTATACAGAGTTCTGAAAGTCCTTGCATATTCTAGACGCAAGCCCTTTACTACATACATGATTTGTGTAGATACTTTCCCGGTCTGTGGCTTGTGTTTTCACTTTCTTAGTGGTACCTTTCGAAGCACAAAAGTTGATTTTGATAAAGTCCAGTGTACTGATTTTATTCTTTTATGGCTCATGCTGTTGGTGTCAGATCTAAGAAATGTTTACCTAACATATACTTGTATTTTTCCTCCAAGAACTTTATCATTTTCCCTTTTATGTTTAGGTCTTATTTGTGTTTGGTGTAAGGGAAGGGTCTAAATTCATCTTTCTGCATATGGACATCCAATTGTCCCAGCACCATTTTTGAAAATATTACCCTTTCCCCCCTGGATTTCTCAGAAGCGAGCTGGCCACAGATCTCAGGGTTTACCTACGGATGCTCAGCTGAGCTCTGTTGATCCACCTGTCTGTCCTTGTATCTGTTTCACATAGTCTCAGATTAAAAATCTGGAAGTTTACTCTAACTTCGTTCTTCTTTCCCAAGATTGTCTTGACTATTCTCTGACCTTCGCTATTTCTATACAAATTTTAAGATCATTTTTTTTAATTGCAAACAATCAAACAAAAAAGATCTAGGTGGGATGTTGGAAGCAGAAAGGTTTACAATGACTCCACAAATCAATTTTGAGAGAATTGTTATGTTAATAATATTGTCCTCTGATCTATGAATACGAGATGTTTCTTCATGTATTTACGTATTTTTTAAAGTCATTTAAAACTGTTTTGTAATTTTCAGTGTCAGCATCTGACACTTCTTTTCTTAAATTTATTCCCAGGTATTTTATTCTTTTTGATGTTATACTTCACAGAATTACTTTCTAAAGTTCATTTTCAGATTGTTCATTGCCGGTTTATAGAAATACACCTGAGTTTTTGTGGGTTTGTATATTAATCTTATATCCTGCCACCCTTACTGTGTCTAGCGGTTTCTGTTGTGCGCACACACACACAGTCCTTAAGATTTTCTATGCATGAGATCACGTCTGTGAATAAAGACAGTCATATTTCCTTCTTTCCAATCTGGATGCCTTTTATTTCTTTTCCTTTTCTGATCGGACTGCCTAGAACCCAAATACAATGTTAACCAGAAGTGGCAACAGCTGACATCTGTATTATTCCTGATTTCAGGGGGAGGCATTCAGTCTCTCGCCACTAACTATCCTATTGGTTATGGACTTATCATAAATGTCCTTTATGAAGTTAAGGCATCTCGCTTCTGTTCCTAGTTTGTTGAAAGGTCTTATCATGAACGGGTGTTGGATTTTTCAAATACTTTTATCTGCATCTATTGAGATAAAATAATCATGCAGTTTTGTCTTTAATTCTAGTAACACTGTATATTATATTCATTGGCTTTTTTCTGAAGTCAAACCAACTTTGCGATCCTGGGATAAATTTCATACGGTCCCAGAATTTAATCCTGGTTGAATGTTGCTTAATTTGGCTCATTAGTATTTTTTAAAGAAATTTTGTAACTATAGCCACAAAGAATACTAGGCTGCAATTTTCTTTTCTTGTGATTCCTATGATATCAAAGTAACGTTGGCCTCAGAGACTGAGTTTAGCTTTCCTTCTGCCTATATTTTCTGAAAGTTTATAAAGGATTGGTATTATTTTGTATATAATCTTTGTGGTCCTTAATGAAGAGAATTATATATTCCTGGGTACTTGATTTTTTAAAAATGTTATCAGAAATTATATTTTTAAAAATTCTTCTCTTTGTAACTGATTATTGCAGTTTATAGATATATAAACTGTCTTTGAATGATGACCTTGTACCAATGACCTTCTAAATTCTGTTAATCAGTTCTAATGTTTTCTGAGAAGAGTCTTTTGGAGTTTCTAGTAACAAAATCACATCGGCTGCAGGTAAGAACACAGAGAAGCAAAGTACAAAGCAGGGTGCAACAGAAGTGAGCCTCCTGATTGATGTGTAAGGGACCATAGTAACAGCAGGGTCGCCTGCAGAGCAGGTGGCAGCACACGCAGCAGATCTGAGGAGTGTTTCTTCTGAATATTCTATGTCACTCCTTTTGCAGGAGAGAGGCCTGTTTCCCACGCTGCTCTGTGCACCCAAGCCAAACTCCCAGCCCCGTCTGGTACGGCTCCCTCCTCTGCTCTCCTCGTCTCCTCCCTTCCACGGCAAGGCCTGAGGTAGTGGGGGGGAGGGGATGGAGGTCCCACTCTCAAACCGTGCAGTGTGCACCCGGAAGGCATTTGAGGATCACTGCCACTGTGTGATGTGCACATGATGGTCACTGCTGCTGTATGACATGAGTGTGACAGTCATTCCCCATCGTGTGATGTGTGTGTGACGGCCATTACCATTGTGTGACACGCATGTGACAGGGTCATTCCCATCGTGTGATGTGCGTGTGACGGTCATTGCCACTGTGTGATGCGCCCATGACAGTCATTACCATCGTGTGACATGCCTGTGACGGTCATTGCTGCTGTGTGAGGTGCCTGCGATGGTCATTACCATCGTGTGATGTGCGTGTGACAGTCATGACCATTGTGTGACGGTCATTACCGCTGTATGATGCTGTCATTACATGCCCGTGACGGTCATTACCGCTGTATGATGCTCCACAGTGCCAGCCCATCACAGGAAGGGCTCTGTATGACTCACCCGTGTGTTTGACCTAAGCACACAGCCTGGGGCCCAGCAGAGCTTGGACACCCAATTTTTACCCTATGCTACCTGTATAAACTCCAGCTGAACAGAACGGCAATGACTTTTAAATAGTCTAATATTTGGAGTGGTTAGCATTATTACAGTCCTCTATTAAAAGGAAATGGAGATTTCACTATTTTAATTAAATTATTTCTTAAACAGACTAATAGAACCTAAGGTGGGTTCATGATCAAAAGTCTTCCTTGATCCTTTCCTAGGGGTTTGAAAGCTCACCTGGCAGCCCCATCCAGCTCTGGAGTGTTCCGGCCTGGAGCCACTAGCTGGAAAGCCCCAGGTTCAGTATTGGGCCCGGAATTCCCTTTCCACAACTGTCAGTGGAAAGAATAGTAATGTCTCCCTCCCTCAGAGAGATGCTGAGAGACTAAGTGTGTGTATACGAGTACATTGCTAGGAGCATGCCTGGCACACAGGAAGCGCTAGGTGTAATATTTTAGCTCATTCAGGGAGACCAAGTCATAGAGGCCTAAAGATTTGTTACAGCAGGTGTATCCCTGGGCACACAGAACCCCACATTTCCAAATCCACACTATTCTTAGAACCCCCAAGCAATGGTGTTCTAGGCTGACATAGGTGGGAGCTGGGGCCTCCAGCATGGACAGCAAAGCCCAACCTGGAGGCCACCTCCAGGTGATGTGGACCACCTGGAGGCCACCTTTGGGAGTGCTGCCCTCGCTGGCACACGCCCCCTCGTCAGCTGGCTGTGGGAGGCTGGTGCTGAGGCTGGGGAAGTCCTCAGCATATAGTCATTTGTACTCAGCCCTAGTGGAGTCTACAAAAAGTAATTCACCCTGTTCCTCATTATTTATTAATACTAGAGATTCATTTGTTGAATGTGCTTCGTATAATACATAACGAACTGGGGAATGTTGCTATGTATCAAAGTATCCAAATGCCGCTTTCTAAAATAAGCCTTAAAAAGAGATAGGAGCTAATGTTGAAAGCAAGAAAAAGTTAAGTTGCAAATTCATGAATTAGTCTCTGTAGTACAATTAAAAAATTAAATAGGCTATTTTGGAACGAAAAAGATGTTCATTCCTTCCATGGGAAAAATGTTGGTTATGAACTGATCAACTCTTAGGTCAGGATGGGGAAGGTTCAGCAGGTATGGGCCTTTGGTTAATTACACAGTGAATGATGACTAGTCATTACATTCCTAACTATCTTGCCACACATTGCCATCAGAATTTATCTTCCTATATTGCAATTAATTTTACGTCATCTGCCCTCCCAAATTGAACCAACATAGACAACTTCCCAGCATATCATAGGAGCTCAAAAACTGCTTGTTAGATAAACCAATGACTACGGTGTTTTTATTGGTCTTGTTCTGAGTTTTAGCATTCTTAGAAGCCATAAGTGTTTCCCCCAGAGAAGGGTTTCGAAATCTTACGGTATTGATTGTCAGCAATGCTTTCTTCAGCGATGCAAAGCAGTCATCAGAATGTGTAAATAGCTTTGTGATGGTGTCTTTCTTGCACGATTGATTTCTAGAGTTGATGCTACAAGAGGATGAGGAGAAAAACAGGAAGAAGATCATGTTCTTGAACTTCGTGCTTTCTTAACGTAAAACACGAGCACTCTCACAACAACTGACTTTCTTTGCGGATGGCTCTTGTTCCTGGAAGTGTAACGTGGGGTGGATCTGTCCCTCTGCTCGTGGTGCACTTCCCACAGGCCCCGGGTAGCTCTGCTGCACCCACCCCCACCCCTTGAACCAACTCCCGTCAGTCATCATGTGGGTCTGTGATTTTGGTCTCAAGAAAGATCAGTAAAGAGACCGTGGATCCCTGCTGAGACCTTGACTACAGAAACAAGCTGGGAACCGCCTCCCCTTTACTGTGGCAGTGATAACCACGAGCAGGAATGCCAGTCTCAAAGCCGTGAGGGCAGCAATCTTCACAACCTCTCCCTGTCCCTCACTGATGAATGGCCACAACACCTGCATTGTCAGCTCCCTCTCTCCCTCTACGCCTCCTTTTCTCATCCCCTCTCGCCCCCTACCGGTGTGCTCTCCAAGGCCATGACTGTCCTCTCTGGAGATCAAACCAAATTTCCATAGAGACTCTGCTCAGCAAGGCTACCAGAATTGCATCACAAAATACTATCTGCAGCCTTCCCTTTCCCTACGTTCCACTAGATATGCCAACATTTCCCACTGAACAATGGCAGTGACTCAGTTTACCTGGGGAGCCTTTTTCACGTTTGTTTGGAGATTTTGGTTGCTGTACCTACATGGCCATCCGCTTTCTCCAGCTGTGTAAAACCATAAACGCACACCCACGACTACTTTTCAGAAACACACTCTGTTTTCCTGAGTTTGAGTTTGTCCCGTGACTCACTGGAATCTGGTTTCTCTAGAACCCACTAGCGCTGGCATAAGTGGGTACTTTTTACAGCAGTTTCTGCCTATCGAGTACCACTGACATTGGGCCAGAAAGCTCTCTGCTGCGGTGCCAGCAGCGTCCCTGGCCTCTGCCCCTGGTTTGGACCATGATCCTGAGCCACATGATCCCAAATATTGAAATCCCAAAAGATCAATATCTCTAAAGTCTAAAATCCCTAATGTCTTAAATTCCAAAAATTGGTTCCTGAAAGATCAAAATCCTGAATGCTACAATCCTAAAGGCTGAATTCTGGGAAGGGGACCTGTGCCCTTTCAGTTGCACACAGGACGGTTATGTCATGTGAGGTGAACTATGACCTTTCATTGTCTTTATTTGGACTTTAATTGTGGTTTAAGGAGACACCTGCAGATGCAGGGCTGACAAGGGGTAAATCGGGGGACTTAATTTTAGGTGTCAACTCAACTCAATAAAGGAATTCCAGGGAGCCTGGGGCAGCACCATTGTGGGGTGTGTCTGGGAGGAAGTTTCCAGAGGAGACTAGAGTGTGGGTCTGAGTGGATGCGGTGGGATCTGCCCTGGATCTGGATGGAGCCGTCCAGTTGGCTGGGGACCCAGAGAGAATACAGAGGGTGAAGGGGACTTGAGAGGTGGGACAGACTTTTCTTCTGCTGCCTTGGACATCAGAAATCTGACTTCATCCAGGTGCATTATCACAATGTGGACTTTGTGTGCGAGCAGGTACATAAAAATGTTCAGCCTCCCTTTTTGTACATCTGCTTCATGAAAGAGAAAATTTCTCAAGATCTCAGATCTTTGGACAATTGTGTATGTGTGGTGACACACCCGAGGGAACAGGGCAGGCTCCCTGCCACACACCGGAAACCGTGCCACCCCGAGTGCCCAGCAAAGTCATTACACAATGGAGTGAGCAGGTGGCAGGATAACTGCTGGGTCTGCGCGAAGTGCTCAGCCTTCCTTGCCTTGAAGTGGCATGTTCATAGCAGCCAACTGCTTTGCCTGTCCTCTGGCACCCTGAGCTACGTACGGTGCTAAAATCCCCGCCTCATGGAAAAGTGTCATATCGTTAACATGACGGGGGTTGCCTTGGAGGACGCGCTTCACTGTGACCAAGCAAAGATACGATGTAAAAATTTTGTATTAGACATTGGAGGAGACCTAAGGGTGGGCAGATGTGGATTTTACCAGCACGACGCTCTAGCAGAAGAAATGCCTGTGGCCTCCAGCAGCAAGAGCCTTTGTAGGTACCTCCGACAGACTCACGGAACTCCTCAAAGACTTCACTGCCTAATAGATGTTACTGCCTATTTTCTGTAAAGAGTGGCCTGTGAAGTTGGAGTCATTCTTTGGTCTCTTGATTCTCTGTAAGTCAGGGGGGAAGATTTTCTGTACTGTCCCAGATTTCCAGGCAACACCGTCTCAGATGTTGATGAATCTCTCAAAAGACTCAGGGCGTCCATCACGGTGTCTGGGGTGACTCCAGTAATTAAACTGGGTGCACACAATTAACAATCACGGTAACATGTTCACATGTTTCTCTTTGACTTGTGTGTTTAATGAATTCGGTTTGTCTGCTCATAACTGTTATGCCCATGCAACTGATGCTAGCACATGTGTTTATGCTACAAAAATATGTGAGGCGTGATTGCCTACTTTCTATGAAAAGTGGCTTGTGAAGTGTTCTGTTGTGTTTTTATGTTTTTTAAATAAATCTCCTTTTAAAAATGTAAATATCTTTTAAAGCATTTTTGAATTCATTTTTCCAGAATTACAGCTTTGGGATTTTGATCTTTCAGGAGGGTGGCTTAGAGACGTTAGACTTTAGGGATTCATTTCTTTCAGTTCAGCATTCAGGAGCGTGGTGTGCAGGCTGTGGCCACTAAGAGCCCTTCCCTCCCCCATGGAGCGGGTGGCTGAGTGACGATCTCATCTTATTTTTCTCATCTAGAAATGGAAATGTTAATCATACCAACCTTATAGTTTAAGGCAATCTTGGCAACCTTAAACAAGAAAAGTACAATTTATAAACTGTAAATCACTAGGTAGAAGTTGGCGATTATTTAGTGAAAAGTAAGCAGTCCTTCAATAAGTGAAGAAAAAATAACTTAGATATTCTCTATCCTTTTCCATGTCATGATATATATAAATAAAATTTACTTTTTTTGTTTTGTTTTGTTTTTTACATACCTGCTTCTTTTTCTCAGAGAAACCATATTGTTAACGTCCATGTCCTGAGGCTCATGAAATGATGTTAGAAATTGCTTCCAGTTGATTTTTGTGGTGGTTTTAAGTCCAAATCTGGATTTAAAAACCCAAAAATACTATTTAAAATTTTTTTTCTATAATAATGCATGGATTAGATGCTTAATACTGAATTGAAAATGACAGCAATGAATTTATATGAAGTTTCAAATCCAAGGTAAACAAAGTCATTTAGTAAAATAGTACTACAAATTGATTTTTACAAAACAAGAACAAATCAAGCAGATTACACATCTCCATGTCTCTCTTAGTAGTCACATGCACTGGATGGAGAAACTTGATTAAAATTCTAATGTGCATAGCATAACTTTTTTAAGTTCATTATTTGAAGAGCTCATTTATTGTTGCAGACGGGAGAACAACATCTCTCCGTATCTACACCCTCATCTCGGGAAACTCTGAAAAAACGACCAGAAGGAACCAAGCCTGGCTGAACCCGATTTTAGTCCCGTGAGACCTGTGTTGGGCTTCTAACCTCCCAAACATTTAGATAATAAATTTGTATTGTTTAAGTCACTGGGCTTGTGTACTTTGTTAGGGCAGCAATAGAAAGCTACTATAAAGTCTCAGGAAGAATGAGTAATGGAAAAATTATTCAAAGACAGATTTCTAAAGGCAGTATGGTTCCATGACTTGGGGTCCAGTCATTTCTGAGCTATGAGGTGCCAGCAGGAGCACCTGCTGCCAGCATAGGTTCTGCTCAGGAAGACCAGCATGCACATCCTCCTCCTCAACTCTTGATGTGACCTCAGATAAGTTGCTCCCTATTCTGATTCTCTCCCCTTTTCCTCCATCCCTGAGAATGATAATAGCTACTGGGGAGGTTATAACGATTAGGGCTAATAGATGGGAAAGTCTGCTGCAGCTGGATGCCCCAGACCTCCATGTATGTTACCTATAGCTAAGCATCAAACATCCTTCCATAACCAGATGGCAAAAAGCAGTTCTGGCTGAGTCCTCATGTAATGGAGATACCAACATGGGCAGGAGACAGACTGCCCTGTTTAGATTGTAGCTAAGAACAAGCTGGTTAGACAAATTTAGACTTTTTACCTATATCTAGGGTATTAAAACTTCCAGAAAATAGAGGATAAGGGAGAGAATTTTTGGAGAAAATCCTTTGCTATGCTTGACTCCAGCCCGAAGGAGAGGGTGGAGCACAGCCATTCCTCACCTGAAGGCGTATGAGAAGAACTGGTTCTACTTGGGGAGCCTGGCATGTGTCCCCTGCAATTGGGGGCCTGGGATATTGGCTCCTGATGCCCACATAGAAGTCTTGCAAGTGAGACATGAGCTGGTTGGCTGCTGGTAGAAATAAGGAGGGGGAGGGCTTTGGTTTGCTCTGTCAGAGTCATCAGGAAAATGATTTCATGCGGATCAGAGGTGGGTCCCATGAAGAGGAGTGTGTGCACACACCCCACACTGCTGGGCAGGAGCGTGCGCTGGAGGGCTAAACACACCTCAAAGGAGAAAGTTTTCTTTCTCCATTCCCAGATTCCCAGCGGCTGAGAAGGAATAAGCAATCATCTGGGCTAGAGATGCATTTGGCTGCCATCAAATGGGAGATCCAGAGGAACCAACAAAGGTGATCATGAAAGAAAACGCCTGTAAACGCCCGTGAGGCGGGGACACGGCCGCATGCTCAGAGCAGAGCCCGTCAGTCAGAGTGTCCTTGCTTCCCTGGCATCCCCTCCTCCCTGTGAGCATTTGAATTCCAGGAGGAGTCAGAAACAGAGCTTCCAAGATGGAACAGAGCTCCCAAGAGGGAACATGCCAAGTGGGAAAAGGGGAAGCAGCCTCAGGCCCCCTTGGCTCCTGTCTGGGAAGAGCCCTAACTGGGGAAGGGGCACTTATTTAAATCAGCCTGTGGCTCTGACTGCTGGCAAGACTGGCTGTTGCTTTAATCAACTGAGGCTCTTTGTATGAGACAAGATAAACCTGAACAATCAAGGTTGGCCTATGTTTTTGTCTAAGGGCAAGAGAACGAATCCATATTTAAAGGGGCAATGGAAAAACTCAAGTTGCCTTAAGATTACAGGCCCAAGTCTGTGTAGCTTGGGTTATACAGCCAGCCAGCAGCCCTCCTCCCACCCACACATCCACGACTAGTACCAAGATACCATCTTTTTTCTCTTGGATTATTGCAATAATCCCCCAGATGGTCTCCATATCCCCATATCGACTCTTCCCTTCCTCCAGTGTATTTCCTTACCTCTGCCAGCCTTGTCTTCCTGAAATGCAAGTCTGATCAGATTACTGATCCCTCTCTCCATGCCTCCCCACTGCTCTTAAGGCAAAACCCCAAATCCTTCTGAAACACGGCCCTGCTTGCCTCTCTAGCCCCATCAGAGGCATCTACACTCCTCTGACTCTCTGAGTTCCAGCCGTGCTGTCTTTCAGTTCTTCAAAAGGGCTGTGCCTGAGGTCCCTCACACTTGCTGCTTCCTTGCCATGGGGGACATCCCCCAATCTCTACCTACCTCTCACACTTACTGGTCAACTCTACTCCTTCAAGTCTTAATGATAACTTCCCCAAGGAAGCCTTCCCTGATTTCCAAGCCAGTGCTAGTTCCTCTATTAGACTCTCATAGTATACATACCCTTCGTGGCATTTATCATTATTTACGTACTAATATTATCATTATGGCATCTAATACTTTGATAGCACTTTTACTATGATTATAATCCCAGCAGCTGATATTTGATAAATGGTTATTATTTCTGCTTCTGTGGCTAGCCCAGCGAGTGTGTCATAAGACAGAGAGATGGAGATTAGTTAGTATACTGATTTTGTTATGGCCACATTATAAAAAGCAGATTGTGACCTTGGTTTGATGTACTACTATTCACATAGAAAAAAATTTTCATCTTATTAAGTCTTTGCGCCTCAAACTTTGCCTACTACCTGATAACAGTGTGTCAACGTTATGTTTTCATCTCAAATTTCAGTAAGTTAAAACTTAATTTTCTAAAAGGGAAACATATGCCTACTATTAAAAATAGAATCAGCATCAATATATTATATTAAGAAATTATCTTGCTCTTCAGTAATAAAATATTAAGTGAGATCTTCATTTGGTACCATATACTAAAATAAGTGCAAAGAGGATTAAAAAGTTAAATGTAAAAACTATGACTACTAAAAAAACTAGAAGAGGCCAGGCGATGTGGCTTACATTTGGAATCCCAGCACTCTGGGAGGCCAAGGCAGGTGGATAGATGGAGCTCATGAGTTCAAGACCAGCCCAAGCAAGAGCAAGAATCTGTCTCTTATAAAAATAGAAAAACTGAGGCAGAGGGTCTCTTTAGGTCAACAGTGGGAGGTTGCTGTGAACTATGACTCCATGGCACTCTAGCCAGGGTGACAGCTTGAGACTCTGTCTCAAAATAAATAAATAAATTCAATAAATTAATTAAAAAACTAGAAGAAAATCCAGATATATACTTAACTGATCCTTTAAGAAGAATGAATTTTTTTAAGTAAAACTTGAAATCTCAATCTTACCTATTTAACTATATGAAAATACAAAATGGCTATATACCATAAATACTAAGCAAAATTTAAAAGCCAAGCAACAGATTAACAAAGTCACCTACCATAAATATGTACAATACATTTTTAATATTTTTAAAATATAAAGTAGTTATACAAATACATATAAAAATACTAAAACTTGACTTGAAGAGTAAGATCCTACTGGGCCAACTCTCCTGTGGATAATCACAATAAATTCAGGGCATAATGCCCAAAGCAGCTACCTGAAAGCTGAACAGAACAGGCCAAGTCTGGGGGGGACCCCTTGCTGAGGGAAGAATCGTGGGGGGTATTGTCAATGCTTTTAGCCAAGGACTAGGCATTACAGCATGAGGGGTGGCAGAGGCACTAGTTTAAGAAATAAAAAAGTAGGCTTTACATCTTAGAAAACTAGAAGACCAACCCAGGTAAATCATGGCCACCAGAGAGAAGGAAGAAGCCCTGGAAGGGAAAGAGTCAGGGCAGGTTCCCCAAATTCTATCCCAGCACGTTTCTGACTGGCTACTGAACCTCAGATGCTTAGAACATACTCAGAGGACCTTAGCTAAACGCAAAAGGTATGAACACTCAGGAAACAATGTGCAAAGATGATTGCCCACTAAAATGAACCAAACAACATTCACTGGAGAAAAATTAACCAAATTTAAAGTCTCCATAATTTAACATTTCAAAAGTCCCAATATATTCCAAAACTACAGGACATGAAAACAAAAAAATGGAACACACACTAAGGAGAAACAAAAAGCAACGGAGATAACCCAATATTGGGGTTAACACACTCTTGCTAATCATTATTTCAAAGCAATGATAATGACTATTCTCTGTGAAACAAATGAAAATATGCCCACAATACATCGAAAAACAGGAAAGCTCAGAGAAATGGGCATAATAAAAAGAGCTAGATGAAAATGCTAGAATAGAAAAAAATGTTATATAAAAATTTTAAAAATATATTTCAGGGACTTAACCAAAGAATGGTGAGGGCAGAGAAAAGAGTAAATGAACTTAAACTCAGATCACTAGAAACCATCCAACATGAAGAATACAAAATATATAATATTTATAAAATTAGCCTCAAAACACGTCATAGGATACCAGACAGCCTGACGCAAGAGTAGTTGGAGTCACAGAAGGTGAGGAGAGGAAAAAAAAGAGAGAGAGACAACAGAAAAAGTATTCAAATACTTTTGAATAAATAAATAAAGGCCAAAATTTCCTCAGATTTGAATAATGGTAAATAACACACACCAAGCATAATATATATGAAAAAGGCCAGGTCAAGGCACATTTTGGCCACAGAGGTGAAAGTCAAATCCAAAGGGTAAATCTCGAATGTAACAACTGACTCATTAAACACAGGAGGATGACAGTTCAACAGATGACTTTTTACCCAAAACAATGGAAGCCACAGGATATAGAACGACATCATAATGTGCCAGGAAGAAATGAAAAAGTTATTCAAAAATTTTCCAGCTAAAAAATAGCCTTCAAAAATGAAGAAGAAATAAGGACATTTATAAATAAAATAAAACTAAGAATCTACCATGAACACATCTATACCTCAATAAAGGAAGTTCTTTGGACTAAAGGGAAATGATAGTTGATGAAGACCTTAATTGTTCAGAAAGAAACAAAAAAGGTGTCAGAAGTGGTAAGTATCTGAAAAGAATACCAAAAGTTTTCTTCTTCTTTTTTTCTTCTTAACCTCCTTCTGGCTACTTAAAGCAAAAAAACAGTAACAGTGTTTTGTGGGGTTTTTAACATAGGTAGACACAATTTGTGTGATATCCATAGTAAGTCCCCTCTTATTCACGGTTTTACTTAATGTGGTTTCAGTAACAGTCAACCACAGTCTGAAAATATTAAATGGAAAATTCCAGAAGTAAGCAATACAGAAGTTTTAAACTGCATGCCATTCTGGCAGTGAGATGACCCCCACCCCCCATCCCACCCCATCCTGCCTGGTATGTCTAGTGTTGCGCCACTGGGTGTGCTGCCTGCCCTGAGTTATCCAGCAGCTGTCTCGGTGAGCGGGTTTACTGTACCACAGTGCTGGTGGTCACATAATGCTTATTTTATTTAGAATAGCCCCAAAGCGCACGAGTGATGCTGGCAATTCAGATATGCCAGAAAACACTATAAACATGCTTCTTTTAAAAAGTAAGAGTTCTTGATGCAATAAGGGAAGGGAAAAGTCATATGCTGTTTACTAAGTTCTATGGTAAGAATAAATCTTCTAACCATAAAATTGTGAAGAGAGAGAAATTCATGTACATTTAGCTGATATATCTCAAGCTGCAAAAGTCATGGCCATAGGCCATGATAAGTGTGTAGTTCAGATGAAAAGGCATTAAATTTGTGGGAGACAGACATGAGCAGAAATGTGTTCCAACTGGCGGCAGACAGACTCAGTGCTATCAGTGGTTTCAGCATCCACTGGAGGTCTTGGAATCTATTCCCCACAGGGACAAGCAGGGACAACTGCATAAAGGACACGGATGGTGGGGAGACGGGGAGGGGGCAGGATACGTGCCTATATGCTTCCATAGGTTCTTCAGATGATGTCTATCTGATCTTTTAAAGCTCACAATCCTTACTTCTCTTCTCTATTCATAGTCTCCTGGCAACCCTATCCATTCTTCTGGCTTTAAAGACTAAAGGTCTGACAATTAAGTTCACAAGCTCATCCTAGAAGTGCTACATACCTCATTACTGAATATTGCTATGGTCGCCTTCAAAGCACTCCCCTTGGAAAGCTATGCACTGAGTCCAGCACCTAGTTCACTCTTCGAGGCAATTCTGGAACTTTTTCTGGAATGACCATCAAAGCTGTGTCATGCTACCCTCGATGTCCTGAATGTCATGAAAATGTGTTCCTTTCATTATTTCCTTTAACTTTGGGTAAAGAAAAAAGTCAGTGGGGGCAAGATCAGGTGAGTAAGGAGGGTGTTCCAATACAGTTATTTGTTTATTGACTAAAAACTCCCTCACAGACAGTGCTGTGTGTGCTGGTGAATTGCTGTGATGCAAGAGCCATGAGTTGCTGGTCAAGATTTTCAGTTAAAATTTTCCTGTTTCTCTATCAATATTTGGTCTGCTATGCTTCTTATAGTTAGCTGATGACTTTGACAAACAATTTGACAAATTTTTGCAATGTTTTCATCAATTCTGCCCATTACTGGTCACCCTGACCTCTCTACATTAGTGACACTTTCCCCTCAGAATGATGTTTAATCCATTTGTACACTGCTATTTTCTTCAAGGCATTATCCCCATAAACTTGGACTAACATGTCCCAAATTTCACTTACTCATGCCAAGTTTAATAAGAAATTTAATGTTTGTTTGTTGCTTTAATTCTAGCTCTGGCATTCTCATGACAGCACACAAAAACATCCAATAATGAATACCGTTCAGCAAGATACCGCCACACATCAACACAAATAGACCTGTGAGATACTGATATACCAAGGTTATGAACCTACTGAGTTGTTTGTACAGTGCTGCTAATGTAAGCACACAGTGGAAAGTTTGTGAACTGAACTGTCAGACCTTCGTGTCATGTGTGCTGATCTGTATGCTGTATGCCCATATTTAAATTTCTAGCCTGAATTTCTCTGAGCTCACAGAAGCCTACTCAACAATACTCAGATTTCTAACAAGCATCTTGAACTTAATGTGTCCAAAATTAAACTTTTCATTTCTGTCCCCTAACCTGTTCTTCTCCCTCCCACCTTCAAACACACCAAGTTGCCTCCTGTACAAAGGCCCCTGGATGGCTCTGTTGGCCTGACACGCATTTCCCCACACTGTGAACGCAACAGGCTTGATGTGCTCTAGAACTGCGCAACTCAGCCTCTTTCCCACATGACTGACACCTTCTTGCAGGCCTCATCCTAATTGCCATCTTCCCCAAGAGGTCCTCCCTGACGGCCTTTTCTAGGGAGGTGTGCCCTGTTACTCTCACTCTTCTCAGCCTATCTGATTTGTACCAAGCATCACAGCCTGTAACTGATTTATTTCCTTCTTTCTGACGTTATAACAACATGTGTGGGCAAGAACAAGCACATTCAATGGTTTTGGTATCCTCTTCCCCAACCCCAAGGACACTGCATTTCTAAGGATCTTCTGAATGGAGGTCATGGGGCTCCACCACAGGCCCCAGAGCCTCAGAGAGCACAGCCATCACAGGGTCGAGATTGACAGGTCACAGAAGGCCACCAAGTAAAGGTAATATAACTCCCCCCAGAAAGCCAAATAAAGGGAGGGAGGGAGGGAAAGTGCTAGACTAACCGAAGTCCATGAGATGGAGGCCTGAGCTCTGTGTGTGGGGTGGAAGGACTAAGGAGTGCGGGCATGGAGAGTCTCCATTGGCACCATGACTGCCCTTGTCTGAGCTGCTCTCTGCTGTGCTTGGATGAGTGCCCCTGACATTCTCTCCTCAGCCCCCACAGTTATCTGTTGACCCCACTAGCTGGGTTCAGTGTTGCGCCATGCACACACCCTGCCAAGGTTGTGGCCACATTCTAATGTTGGCTGTAACTTGCCCCTTCCTCTCCTCTTGGAGGATAAGAGTGGTAAGCAGCTAAAGTGGAGTTACTTCTGGGAGAAGCACTGTACTTTCTCAGAAGACAGAATCACTTGCATAGTTAAACTTCACTCTTGCAGCACATCCCACACTTCACGACATGTGGGTCTATACCTGTGAGCCATGATGCCAGAATTCAGAATCACGGGTCTAGGAGGAAGAGGTGAGCGGACTGGGGCAGCAGGACACAGGGTGAGCTACTATGGGCCATCTAGGGCACCACTGTTCCGCGACAAATTAAGTTTGGGAAATAGTACATGTCCTCCTTGTTCAGCTAACATATTAATACTTACGAGATGTCCTACAGAAACTAAACCCACTTCATCTAAAATTGCCCAGATTTATTTAACACAGAAGCCTGTTTTCAGCATTACTACTGTGCTTCAAAATATTCTAGAGAAACATTTATTCTCAATTGACTCAAACTGAGAATATAATTCTTGGCTAAAAAAAAAATGAATAGCAGGTGAAAATAAAAATCATATGAGTAATTTTCCCACTGAATTTTATATGCATTTTCAAAGTGTTTGAGAGGCATCCCAGCTCCTAACCGTAGGTGTTACCACACCACCTAAGTCGGGCTCGGTTGTCCAGCCTGCACTTGCCATCTCTACTCTCCACAAGGACACAGCTGAAGAGCCCCCATGGGTCTCCTGTGTGCCCTGGGCCCACCGGCGCCTCCACCATGCTCTATGCCCCCAGGGTAGCCTCCGGCAGCCCTCTGAATTCTGCTTGGGTTTTTCCATGGGACGCACCGAGACCTGAGAAAGGTGGAAAGCCAGCTGGCTGTGGTCACAACCTCCCCGTGACGTCCTCTCTGATTGAGTCACCCTCTCCTTGGACACGGCTCTTGTTCAGGTCAGGACCTGCTTCCTCTCCAGCTTCTTCAGGCCTCCCTTCTGCTCCAGCCCTGACACACGGCCCCAGCTACTCATCTGCGTCCAACCTTCCCTTGGGTGAAAGATCCTTTAATAAACTCCCTTCAGTCGCTCTTTTTAGCATTTCCTCCATTTTCTGCCTGGACTCTGACCTGTGTATCCAAATTAAGAAGGCCACAATCCGGATATGGAAGGGGTCCATCCCCCAAATACCTGCAGTCACGCTACCCCCTCAGCCCTAGCCTTGTTCATGGCTCCATCCCTACTGATTTGCCTTTTCCAGAATGTGCTATAAATAGAGGAGATGCTAGACAAGTGGATTAAAAAGTTTCAATAACGACTGATAATGTACATCACAGGATATTGCTTCTACGTTTCATAGACTTCAGACTGATGGCTTATTTTCTCTGTTAGCGTAGCTTCTGCCAGGCTACTAATGTTACCAGCATGAATGGGGAAAGTCTCAACAGGAGCTGCTTCTGAGTAAAGACCTGCTCACACCATGGCTGGATGAAGTACAGTCTCCAGTGAATACGCAAGTTACAATTATACTGTTCGTTCCATCCCGTCGACTCTTCCTATGACTCCTTCTTCATATTTAAACACTGTTTTTTTTAAATTAATTAATTTATTTATTTGCTTATTATCTTAGCTAAAGGCAAGGTCTTGCTATATTGCCCACACTGGTCTGAAACTCCTGGCCTCAAGAGATCCTTCTGAGGGAGGGGAGGAGGAGGAGGAGGATGAGTGGAGGGAGGGTGATTGGTGAGACCACACCTACCCTGCATTTACAAGGGTGCATGTTAAATTTACTAAGTGTAGAGCATAAACGTCTGAACACAACAAGAAAATGCAGTGAAGGCTATGTTAACCAGTTTGATGAAAATATTTCAAATGGTATATAAAACCAGCACATTGTACACCATGATTGCATTAATGTACACAGCTATGATTTAATAAAAAAAAAAAAAAAGAGAGAGAGAGAGAGATCCTTCTGTCTTGGCCTCCCAAAGTGAAGGGGATTAGAGACCTGAGCTGCCACATTCAGCCCTGGTTTTATTTTCATTTTTATCTTATTTATACTGTTTTGTTTTATTTTATTTTTTGAGACAGTCTCACTTTGTCACTCTCAGTAGACTGCTATGGTGTCGTAGTCCACAGCAACTTCAAACTTGGGCTCAAGCAATCCTCTTCCCTCAGTCTCCCAAATAGCCAAGGCTACATGTGCCCGCCACAATGCCTGGCTAGTTTTTTCTTTTTTAGAAACGGGGTCTTGCTGTTGCTCAGGCTGGTCTTGAACTGCTGAGCTCAAGCAATCTACCTGCCTCGGCCTCCCAGAGTTAGGATTACAGGTGTGAGCCACCATGCTTGGCTCCAGGCTTTATTTTTAATAGCGCTATTTTATATGAAGGGATAAACAACATTGAAAAGCACAGCACTGAGGGGCAGGTTGGTGGGTGAAGGGGGTGTGTATGATGGCAAACCACCTGATGGGTACAATGCACACTATTCGGTTGATGGCGGCACAAAAAGCCCACTACAGAATATATCCAGGTCACAAGAAATCCCTGTGCCCCTGAAGCTATAAAATAACAATAAAAAGAAGAGCACAATATTCAGTAGCAAAGGTCAAGGTACGTCTTCAATTAATGTCTACCATTTCATTAAAATATACACACATACAGGTGAAAATGGCTTTTAAAGTTTCTAAAACATTATTTGGATCAAAATTTTATGCCTCATTACCAAACTGTTAGGGGTTTTAATTTAACCCCTAGATATTGTTTAAAAATAATAACAAACTCAAAAAGATACTTTTTTTGGTATTATCCGTTCTTAACTTGGATGTAAGAATACTTTCTCAAATCACTTTGTTAGTGATGAGATTTTTTATTTTATTTTACTTCATTCCTTCTTGTATTGTTCGCCTTTAGAAAAACAATAGCATGTGTTTTAAATTCTTTCTTAAATTAAAAGGCAATAAACTTGACTTTTTCTTTGGGTACACTGTATGATGAGCTTTAACGTATGTGTAGATTCCTGCACTCAGAATTTAGAACAGTTCCATCACCTCCAAAACGCCGGCCCTGCCGGGGACACGGCCTCCTCTCACTCCGGACCCAGCAGTTCACTGACCTCTTCCCCATTCTTAACTGCTTGGCCTTTTCCAGGCTGTACACACAGAGTCCGCAGCAGCAGCCTTTGAGACTGGCTTCTTTCCTTCATTCGTTTTACACCTCAGAGGCCCCTTCCTCCTCGTTGGTGAGAAGTGTCCCCTTGTACGGGTCCACCAGTTATCTGCTAACCTGTGGAGTTACATTTGGCTGGTTTCCTATTTGGAGTGATTATGAATAGAGCTCTTATAAATATTCATGCACCAGTTTTTTAGTGGACTCAAATCAGTTTTTAAATACAAATGTCATAAAAAACGTGCCTAATGTGAACATGGAATAATCCTGGCCAATTAACACGAGTGTTAACCAAAAACTTAGAAGATGAACTATGGGCTCCTGGGATGCAGAGGCAGAGAAGAGCGAGGCCTCCGCTCCCAACCCCACGTGCTCTGACTCACCGTTTCCTTGTGGGGGTCGAGAGGAGAGCAAAGGAAAAAGGAACATTGGCACTGCCGGGGGGCCAGGGAACCCCCAGAGCCACGCTCACTGCAGTCTTCACCTCTCGCTCAAGTTCCTGAGCCCAGTGTTTTCAGTAGAATTCAGCAGATTCTCTCTTCTTATGAGGTAACACAGTTAAGTCATAAATCCTTGACAATCACTCTCTCTATTCAAGAATAGGTTAAACACAAATACTGTGACAACATGAGGAACCCAAAGTTCTCTTTAAAAAGAATAACAGAAAATAAAAAGGTAATCGGATGGACCACTGTCGACAGAAGGTTATATAGAAATGTCTCTGTACAGCAGAAATCTATCAGTGGAATAGAATAGGAAACACAAATTGGACAAACTATGGGTAAGAATTTAATATACGGCAAAGCAGACTTTAAAAACAATGGAGGAAGAAAGGATTATTTAAGACATGATAATGGGAAAAAAGAGATTATCTGAAAAAAATTAATTTGGACCCCCTTTAGGATGGAGGGAAGTGTCTTTGTTTTGTTTTAAAGAATAAGAAAAGCAAGCTGAGTAGAATAGAGTTTTGATCAAGCCTGAGTAAGAATGATGAATTTATAGATTTTAAGCAACAGAATATGTCCCAAAAGAAGATTAATGTGTTTGATTAGATTAAAACATAAACATTCAGAACAATTAAACTATCAAGGGGGTCATCAGCCAATCAGTGAATTCTCATCAGAAGGACAGCACTCAGGCACAGGGAAATGTCCAGCCTTGGTATCACTCCAAGAAACAGAAATGAAAACTAACAAGCACCACTTCACACCTCAGGAGTTATCAACATTCTAAAAACAATGTTAATCTTCAGTGCTGGGAAGAATATGAAACTAGAACGCTCACACAACCTCGATGGTGATGTAAACTGTTAACTCTTTTGATAGAATGATTTGGTAAGCCTTATACAAACTCCCAGAACCAAGAAAAAGGTAGCGAGATGGTAGGATGGAAAGTTCAACCAGTAACTGGCCACACAACGTACTTCTTCCTCAGAATGTATTTCCTAAAGCAGGATTACAAAGCCAGAACATAAATGCTTGCGTAAATGCTTTTTCTTTTAATTTTTGTTTTTTTAACTGCAAATTGACAAATTATACACAGTAGTCATATTTTTTTATGGCCTACAAAGTTAGGATTTCTGAATACAATGTGGAATAATTAAACTGAGCTAATTAATATGGCCATCTCCTCAAATGCTTATCATTTTTTTGTGGTGAGACATTAGACCTTTATTCTCGTACCAATTTTAAAATGTACATCGTTATTATTCTTTAGTATCATCACCATGCTGGAGTTTAGCTGTGCAGTTTATCTCAAAGTAAAAACAAAAACCAACTTGTTCCTGCTGTCCACTTGACACGTTGGACATTCTGACCATCCTTCCTCTGTCCCCACTCCCCAGCCTCCGGTGGCCATCATTCCACCCCCAGCTTCTTGGAGCTTGGTTGTTTTAGATTCTATAGAGAAGTGATAACACACACCATGTGTCTTTCTGTACCTGGCTTATTTCACTCGGCATAATATTGTCCAATTCCAAGCCCACAGGGTTAAAAGTGCTAGGCACTAGGGACAGATCTTGGAAAAAGCCAAGCTTCGCTGCTGGCCCAGAGTCCTGAAGCACTACTCACTGGACACAGCACACTGTCCCAGCCCTAAGACATATACCAGCAGTAATAAGATTAAGGCAAGGCAGAAGGGCAGCAAACAGGGTGTGTTAGGAGCTCCATCGTGCAGCTAAAGATAAACTACGTTTCTTAACCTTAACGCTCTTTGAAGCGTTCTGCTGTACTGTCTTTTCTCAGGACTGAGATTTCAATAAAAGCTAGAGAGGAATGTTGGGAAGGGGCCGCACCCTTGTTTCTCCCTTTGGAGAGGTTGCTGGTGTTGGCCTCCCTGGGTCCCTCGGTTCAATGCAAATGGAACGAGCAGATGTTATTCATTTTGTGTTGAGTCATGACGACACTGGGCTGTTGGGAACAGTGATGCAATGAACCTGGGCATGCAGATGTATGGATTTCAAATTTTGCTTTTCACTCTCAAAGCCATGATGTGAGTACACAGAGATCCCTCTGCACACAGGGGGCTGTCAAGGAAAGTGAGTGCTGTGGGGAACGACCCAGCTGCCCCAGCTTCCTACTGTCTTTTCCTTTCTCTTCTCTCATGCCTCTCCTTTTTAGGGAACCCCCAAGGCATCAGCCAATTGCCAGAATTTTACAGAACAATATTTTCCTTAGCTTCTATCCTACTTCCCCTGAGAAAGGGTTTCTGTCTTACCTGAATAAAAAAACAGGTACGTTAAAGAGAATATTTCTTACTCAGATTTTGGTCTACATATACCATTTCCAACTAAAAGGAACCACAGATCCTTGGAGAAATGGCTGGCGTCAGGTCTGGGCAGGAGATGTACAGGATAAACCTGGAGCATGTTGTCACAACACAAAGCAAAAAAGCTATCTCAGACTGTCAGGGCCACATCAACAGGACTCAGGAGGCAGCATGAGAAGCCTTCTACTGGCCAGGATAGAGCAAACTGAGCATCAGCAAGAATAATAACTGTCATGAATTAAGACGTATTTTACGGTTAAATTTAGGAGTTCATAGTAATCATTAAGAAAAAATAATTAAGAAGAAAACACTCATTTCTTGATTTTGGAGGAACCCAGGGAGTCAGTTCATCATTCTGGAAAGTACCAAATGAAGGGAAAAAATCAAAAGTATCCTGCCTTTACTGATGGTGCCTCACTGATACCAAACAGCAGGAGGCAGTTTTCATCACAGAAGTACCCCAACTAATAAAAGAAAAAGAAACGATAGACGTACATTCCCACCACTTTACAATCTCTAGTGAATTAATGAATCTAGCTATAATCAACCAAGGTTGTTAGATCACAAAAAGAGAGAGAGGGGCAATCAGTCAATATGTTTGTCACCACCTATGGAGTTTTATTGCAAAAAAAAAAAAAAAAAATGTGAACATAGGCCTGACCCTATTGATACTGAACTAACAATTTAGGGGAGGGAGTTGGGGAGGGAGACAGGGAAACAGGGTAAATGTCAGTGCAGGTCACAATCAGTCCAATCTAGATGGTAGAAAGCCCCCATGACGAGCAATCCAGATCACTTCTAAAATTAAGAAATACAGAAGAGGCCTACGGATTTAAAATAAAACCCTTGCAGATTAACCACCTGCAATGTGATGACTGATTCTGATTTAAATAGATTGTAAAAGAAAACGGGAGACAAGGAGTTAAATTTTAACCTTGCCTGGATATTTACTAAGATTATTGATAATTCTATTAGATGTGAAAATAGCATTTTCATCTTGTTTTTAAAAGGATTTTTTATCTTTTAGAGAGACATGGGGAAATATGATGTCTGGCATTTGTTTAAAAAATCTCCAGGATTAAGGAAAATAAGCAGAGAAACAGGTGGAATTACTCGGCCAGGACTTGACTGCGGCTGGAGTTGGGTAGTAGGGACTTTGGTGGATTCATTTTATTTTTCTCTTCATGGTTGTATATGTTTGAAATTTTTAATAATAAAAAGTCTGAAATAGTAATAAAAAATAAATGAAGCTGTTCCTTATTCTCACAGTTGACGTTAGGGGGAAAAAAATTCAAGGAAACGATGGGACTCTTACCTTTTCATTAACTGGATGAAAACTCTTCTTGGTAATTGGTATATAAAGGTGTCAAGGACAACCTTTAGGTAATTAAAGGACACATAACCACTTTTAGCTGGGTCCCCTGCACTGAGAGCCTTTTCAATCTTTTCAAAGGACTTCGAAAACTGCAACAAATTAAAATTAGAGTGTGGCATTCATAAAAATCAACTTCATGGAGCTATTCAATCATTTTATTTTTACCAAAACCTCCTCACATTTTCCTCTCCAAAAACTGATCAAAAAGGTTACTATGGCATGTACTGAACTTCAAATGTTTAATTGATGAGCTCACTACAAAACAGTATTCCCCGTCACAGCCACTCAATTGACAAGGCAGACAAGTTTCTCAGGGAAAAACAGCACATTTAATAGCTCCACCTCGAATTTCAGAGCTAAAAATACTTGGTGGATCTGCCAATTTGATACATCTTTCTTAATATACTTCCAACCATTCCCTACTGTGACCCCATGCTATGATTCTCCTGATTAAGTCAGGCCAATCAAACAAAAAAAAAGTGACATTTTATTTAAAAAAGGAGTAGCTTTTACAGTAAGGGAAAATATTAATGTAAGGACTTCATAAACATAGTATATACCGGATGTTTCTTTAATCATTCTTTTTTTTTAAATAAGGAAGTACGAAGAACCTGGATGAATGAGCTTTGCTTGTGGGACTTGTAACATGCAATAATATAGGTTAACCACTGATTTTTATATGGCTTATAAAAATCCTGTGAAGACTGTTTTTATTTCCAAAGGTCTTCTTGCTGTTTATTGTTAAGTAATAACAATGTTCTCTGATATTTTCAACCCTCTCACTTGTCCAAATTCAATTTTTCCTTTGAACTGGGAAAAGAAGGTAAGCAAAATGACTACCAACTTGGTACAAAAGGTGACTTTTTTTTTTTCCCTTTAGAGACAGTCTCACCTTGTTGCCCTCGGTAGCTCACAGCAACCTCCAGCTCCTGGGCTTAGGCGATTCTCCTGCCTTAGCCTCCCGAGCAGCTGGGACTACAGGCGCCTGCCACAGTGCCCAGCTATTTTTTGTTGCAGTTTGGCCGGGGCCAGGCTCGAACCTGCCACCCTTGGTACAAGAGGCCGGTGCCCCACCCACTGAGCCACAGTCACTGCCCAAGGTGACTTAATTTTAAAAAGCTGCAGGAACATTGAAATATATGTACAAGCGTCCCCACCCAATAAAGGAATAAGAAGCAGATTCATTAAATCTCTCTTAGCGTGCACCAGAGTATTGGACCTCTAAAGGGAAACTCTTTAAAAATATATTGAGAGCTGTGCTTCTCAGAAAGGACCTAAACCTAGTTGCATAAAATCAACCCCAAATGTGGCTAAGTAGGCCCATTTCTTTTTCAGGGAGGTGAGCTGCATTTGATGCACTGCGTGGGGGGGAACTCTTGCAGAGAGAAGCAGGAGCTGGCCTGGAGTAAGGCCTCAGTGTATTTACTGGACTAAGGAAGCCCATTTTAAATATCTTAATGGCATTTGGTTTCCAATGTTTCTTTTTTGTTGTTGTTTTTTTTTTCCAGGAAAGTGGTTCTGACATGACCAAGAGCTTTTAGGAAAAGAGTAAGGAATGAAACAGAAATACTATCTTTGTGACAAATATAACTTTTTAGAAATTTTCATTGTTACTGTTTATAAAGAAAGTACAAGCCGTTGTTTTAAAAAATGCAAGCAATTCAGCAAAGTATAAAAAAGGAAATAAAAATACCTGGAAGTCTCACCATCCACAATTTTGCATTTAGTGTTCCCAAAACCCTCAACGTGATCACATAAACATGTATTATAATTTTGCAAAAATGGAATCATCTTACACTTTCAGGTTTGACGAATGCTTCCTTCATTTGACAATATGTTAGGAATTTTTTTCCATAACAACTAGCTTATAGCTATCTAATTCTTTTAAATCCATGTTTTCAACCTTTTTTTATCTCACAGTACATCTGAACCTACAGTTAAACTTCCACAGCACACTTAAATTATGTTGATCAAAAAAAAAAAAAAAAAAGGAGCAAAGAAAAGGATATACTCACTGTGGTTTGAATGTCTTTTGAAACTAATTATTATTAACGATCTCTAAACATTTTCGAGGCACACCTAAGATCCTCTTAAGGCACACCAGCCTGTGATGGCACACGGGTGGAAAACGGCCGAAAATCTCTGTTTTAAATGATGTACAGTACGCCATCACATTATTGATGGGCACAGCCATTTTCATCTTTATCATCTTTTGTGCATTTAGTTTTTGTAAACATTCCCCTAATCCCTGTCTCTCCTAACACTCTGGCCATTTCTGTCAAATGGTATTTATGAATGTGTTTATGAGTGTGATCTATGACGGCAGAGACTGCGTTCATTTCATTCACTAACAACTATGTAGAACAGCAGTTCTCAGCCTGTGGGTCGCGACCCCTTTGTAAAAATGAAAATACATCGCGGCATTAGGAAGGTTGAGAACCACTGATGTAAAAGGAAGCACAATGTTGGCGTGTAGTAGTCCCTTGATAAATATTCGTTAAAAGTGCATATATTTTGATCAAAAATCTTCTAAATAAAAGTTGTGAGCTATAATAAGCTGTCCAACACATTAGTAATCAGGGAAATAAACATTAAAACCCTAGCTGAGATACTATTTCATCTGTATCTGACTGGCACAGATGTAGAAGCCTGACACCATCAAGTGGGGGTGAGCACAGGGAACAACAGGAACTCCCACGTGCTTCCAGGGGGAGTATAAATGGGTGAGCACGGGAAGCAACAGGAACTCCCATGTGCTTCTGGTGGGGGTGTAAATTGATATTGTGGAAAACAATTTGGTGCTGCCAGTTGAATCTGAGGGGCTCGTTTTCAACAATCTAGCAGGCAGTTCCACTCCTGGGTGTAATTCTCACTCCCAGCTATAAAACCCTGGCACCTGTGCACCATAAGCTAAGTCTACAGCCACTTAAGGTGGCATTTTAGGATTAGCACAAAACAGCGTGCAATCCAAATGTCCATCCATAGGAGAACATATTCTACAACTCACGTAATATTCAGAAAACAGAAAACTGCACAGCAGTGGAAATGACAATACAGCTGTAGCCACAATTTGTGCGTGTGACTCTACCCTGAGCCCAAGGAGGCTACAAATAGATAGGTTTGCAGCTCTGCAAACACAGGAAAAAACAAAGAGAGCAGCAAGAGGCTGAAGACAAAGGAAACAAACAAAAAATACATCCCTGCAAATGTTTCATGCCACAAAAAGGAACTAAATAGCAGATTTAATTAATTAAAATCTTGACGATGATTCAACATTGAAAGAGAGAAGGGCTCACTTCACAATGGCCAGGTCATGGAAACAACCTAAACGCACATCAGCCCATGACTGGATAAACAAATCGCAGTACATTGTGTGCCGTGGAATACTAGGCAGCCATGAAAAAGGGGAGACTTTACATCTTTTATGTTTTTACCTGGATGGAGCTGGAACATCTTCTTCTTAGTAAAGTATCTCAAGAATGGAAAAAAAAAAAAAAAAAAGAGAGAGATGAGAAGGGATATTTCTAAGGTAAGAAAATAGAAAACAAAAATAGTTACAGGAACAGATAAAATAGAAACCGCAAGAATAAGAAACAAAAATGAAATTTAAATTAAAGGTGTGGCTCAAAAGAATCTCAATGAAGGCAGAGGAAAGAACAGAGGGTTAAAGCAATTTGAGAGAAGATGACAGCTGTCGAGGAAAGGCAAAGATGATCCAGTATAAGGATAACTGGGAACATCATGGAAGGAAGGCAGGAGAGGAGGAGGAAAAGAGGGAGGAAGAGAAAGGGAGTGAGGATGATTTTAGTTCTACAGCACAGGAAATCGTTCTGAAGTGAAGGAAGAGTAAATCTGTCTGCCAGAAGAACTCATTGTGTTCAGGAAATTTGGTCAAAATGTTCGGTGCCAAGACATCGCTTAGTTTTGCTTTTTTAGTTTCAAGGATCAATAAAAAATACTTTAGGCACCTAAGAAGAAAAAGGAAATTGCCTGCCAGGGGAACAAACCTGGTTGACCCTGAGTTTCTCCCCAGCATCATCCAGCGCCAGAGGACAATGGAAAAAACATTTACAGTGTTACAAGGAAGAGGAAGTAGGATGGAAGAATTATTCCCAGCCAAGCTGTTGTTCAAGTATAAAATCAAAAGGCACACAGTCCCAAATATGAAAAAAAAGAGGTAGGGGGGGGATTACCCATGAGCCTTTCTTAAGGAAATTGCTTGACAGTGAAATCCAGTCAACCAAAATCGTAAATCGAAATACAGAACTCGGAGAGGAACAAACTGCGGGAAGTGCTGAGTTAAATTCATGTAAATATAGGACAAAGTCAAACAGTAAGGAGAATTGTGGTTACTGAACAAAATAGAAATATTATAAAATTGACTAAGGACAAACTATAAACAGCAAAACTTGGGAGGGGGAGGGAGCGGTGAGGGAGACACAGGCACCAGTCCCTGGGAATTTCATAATCCACACTGTCTGTAATTCAACGTCCTTCAAAAACATCCTACATTGTCCTGCTCTTAATAGCTTTTTAGATCTCTTTTCTTATCTAGAGTCTCTCTGGGTACCTAGTACGCCTTGTAGGAAAGAACATTCACCCAAAGTTCAAAACTGTGTCCAATGTCACTTGAGGACCATATTGCAGGTTTAAGAGCAGGGAAGATAAAGCCACACTGGTCGGGCCTCAACTTGGCTCCAGCACTTACTGGAAAGCCCGTCAACCCTTCAAGCCTCAGCCTGCTCAGCTTGCCACTGGGCTAAGAGCAGGGCCTAACTCTGCAGTTGCTGTGAAGACCAGACGGATCACCTGGACAGCACCTAGAACACTGCGTGGCACCGAGGAAGCCCGTGAAAAGATTAATTACAACGGTGACTATCTGACAGTGATCAGGGCGTTACCTTTCATCTGGTAAATTTAAGGAAATTCAAATTCAATCTGCTTTATGCATGCTTTTATTTATTTCTTTATTTATTTTTAAGAGACAGAATCTCATTCTATCGGCCAGGCTGGCAAGCAGGGGAGTGATCTTAGCTCTCGGCAGCCTCAAACGATCCTCCTGCCTCAGTCTCCCAAGTAGCTGGAACTACGGGTGCTAAATATGCTTTATTTTTTAAAAAAGAGCATTATCCTTTTCTTATAAAATTACCTGTGCATCAACCCACCCAGCCCCTCTGCAGCCATCCTCTTGTAGATGGAGGAAGGGAGGTCTAGAATGATGTTCACCAGCTGTTGCTTTATTTCTGGGTGGTGGATTGTGAGTAATTTGTTACTTTCTTCTTTGTACTTTTCAGAATTGCTTACATTTTTTTGTATTTTAATGGATTTTTTAATGGTCTTTTTTTTTTTTTTTAATGAAAGTAATAAAGACATTAACAACAACTAGAGAAAACAAGTGTTACAAATTTACCAACAGACCTTGATGCGCTCACTTCTTATCAATATTGGCTTTGCTGTTTTTCCTTGTTGACGTTTTTCCACTGAAATTTTTATATTAGTAATTTATAAAAATTCTATGTACATAGTAGGTTCAGAACAATTATGACTTAACGTCATTTATGTAGCATGTGTTTTCCCGAGTTTATCATCTGTTTATACAAAGTTTTGCTGTACAAAAGCTTTTTCTCTTTCATGTAGTCAAATTTATCAGTCTTTTTTTTTTTTTTATGGTGTTTGGATATTAGTTCATGCTGAAAAGAGATTCTAAATTTCGAGATAGAAAAAATTTTCTCTCACATTATTTTTAAATTTAATTAGTTGATGAATATAGAATTTATTTTGGGTAAAGAATGGAAAGTTGTAAGCTTACTTTCCCCGAAATGGCTGGCTAGTTAATTATTTCAATAATTACTGAATAATCCACTCTCTGTTCCCATTACACTTTAATGAAATGCCTCATATCATAGACTAAGTTCACATATAAAGATGAGCTCATTATCCAACTATTATTTTAAATCAATCTGAATATCTATCGCTGGACTAGTGCTATATTGTCTTAATTTTTGTATCTTTATAAAATATTTGATATGTGATAGAATAAGTCTCCTATTAGAAAAAACATATCTCCAGATACAGTGAGAGCAGGCAAGGATTAGAGAAGACCTGCCTCTTCATTTATTCAAGTTTTCCTTTATGCAACTCAATAAAGTTACATCATTTCTTTATAGAAGTCTTATGCTACGTATATTTCTTATTAGCGTTAGTATATAAGTAGCACAGGGGGCATACTTAAAAACTAATTTCCCATCACCATCACTCTTGGTAGTGGTAATACTGTTACTATTGCTAATTTTACAAGATGAAATAGGTTTCAGGGTTTGAGGACACACGTAAGATGGATCAAAACAAATCTTAGCAATAATGTCCAGAGTAGATCTTAGCTTTTTCGGGGGGAAGGGAGTCTCACTTTGTTGCCCTGGGTAGAGTGCTGTGGCATCACAGCTCGTAGCAACCTCCCAACTCCTGGGCTTAGGTGATTCTCTTGCCTCAGCCTCCTGAGTAGCTGGGACTACAGGCGCCCACCACAACACCCAGCTATTTTTTTTGTTGCAGTTTGGTTAGGGCTTGGTTCGAACCCTCCACCCTCGATATATGGGGCCTGCACCCTACCCACTGAGCCACAGGTGCTGCCCTAGACCTTAGCTTTTTACAGTTGTCTATTTTGCTGTGTTTAGCCTGTGGATAACTGTGGCTTTAGGAAAACATTCTTACCTCTTGGCAAAAGGCCCTCCCAAGCTCATCTAGGGTGTAGTTTTTCCAGACATCTTTAGACGACATGTAATTGAGTAAATACTCCTTTTTGGGACTTTTGCCTTGTTTATGTTCAAATGAGTCATCTATTAAAACAAAATACCTTTAGTTTATTGACATTGTCAAAGAAAAATTTAACTGCTGTTTCCTTTTGATCATCACCTGTCTGGCAAAAATTAAGACTTGAACAAACTGCCTCCTTGGCTCTTGGCCTTTTTTCTACTTGGGCTAGTGGAGGAGGCCCATTTGCCTATGGAGAACGTACCTGCTCTATAAGCCTCTGTCTTGCTCTTACTCTGTGTAAACCTACCTTTCTCTTCCTCAATAAACTTTGTTCTATACTTTGCCTTAAAAAAATATTTGAATAAACCAAGAAAACGATGAACCATCTAATAAATGATGTTAAAATGACTGGATGAACATTCCCGAAAAAAAAAATTAGTCTCCGACTTGCTGTGTTACTCTAGGATAAACCCTAGATAGACTTTAAATGGACATTAAATAGAACTTAAGAATCATAAAAATAGTAGTAGAAAATCAAGATGACTATTACATAATACATAGTTTTTATGTGAGATGGCCTTTCTTCTTCTGTGAAGAAACCACTATAGCCAGAAAAGATTTAAATAATGGATAGGACTAACAATGTAAGTACTTAATTTTTGTTTGGTTAAAAGAAATACACAAATAGCAATGAAAAAAATGAGTGGGGAAAAAAAAATTTTTTTTCTTTTTTGAGACAGAGTCTGACTTTGTTGCCCTCAGTCAGGTACCATGATATAGCTCACAGCAACCTCTAACTCTTGGCTCAAGCGATCCTCTTGCCTCAGCCTCCCAAGTAGCTGGGACTATAGGCATCTGCCACAATTCCCAGCTATTTTTTGGAGACGGGGTCTTGCTCTTGCTCAGACTGGTCTCAAACTCCTGAGTTAAGAGGTCCACCCCCCTTGGCCTCCTAGAGTGCTGGGATTACAGGCGTGAGCCACTACACCAGGCTAGGAAAAACTATTGTTAACATACATGAGAAATACAGATCAGTTTTAATACATGAGTAGATCTTAGGAATCAATAAAACAAAGATAAATAAAACAGTAGATTAAGGTTATAGACAGGTAATTCACTTAAAAAGAACTTTAAAAATCTAATAAATGTATGAAAAACTACTCAAACTCATTGGTAATTTTAAAAAGGTAACATCTTTTATTCTACCTGCCAAATAGACAAGGCTTAAAGGAAATGAACCAGTCTGGCTTGTGTTTTTTAAAAAACTGGTATTTCTGCATGGAGTTTAAGGGACGTTCTCCTTAGTGAAGTATCCTGAGAATGGAAAAGGAAGCTCCCTAGGTACTCAATGCTAATGTGAAATCAGCAGATGAACAACTACAGGCCCACATGAGAGAAAAACATAATTAAATGCAAGTGGGGAGGAGGGGCCGTGGGGAAAGGGCTCAGAAAGCTCCTGCCTCATGGTACGGTGTCGGGGCATATGGCACACCTCCTGGGCGGAGGACTCAGCTACAACTCAGATGCTACCTAACAAATGCAAACAATGTGACCCAATCGTACGTACCCTTATATTAATCCAAGATTAAAAACAACAACAATAAAAAAATCCCTGGCACTTGAATATATAGAAAGAGCCACAAACATTTTAAGAAAGGAAAATCTGTATTCAAATTGTGATAATGTTTGTTATGTTGTATATTTTATCTCGTATCTCTTGTAATTGCCGAAGGCAACAATAATTTGAGCATTATAATTTTAACACTGTTTTTTTCCTACTCTTAAATGTGTATATATATTTTTGACACCCACTGTATTTAAATTCCCTTATTGTGGAACTTTGTACTCAGGGAATAATAGGGCCATTCAAGAGATGCACATGGGTAAGGATATTTTCAGAAGAGAAAAAAATTGAAACAATCTAAATGCCTATTCATAGAAGATGGGTTTTATAAATGAATGGTTCATCAAAACTGTGAAATAAATACTACCCAGACATTAAAAACAAAGATGCATGCCTAAATTAATGGGTACGGGAAATTTTTCTTGCTATATATTATTTCATAAATTTAAAAAGAACAATTAGCATAATTTAATTTTCATTTTAAAACATTTCCTATTTCAAAATATTTCGGGGGTACACATGTTTACGGTTACACGGGTCACTTTTGCTCTGCTGTGTCAGGGTGGTAAGTGTGCCCATCACCCAGATAGTGTTCACTGCATCTGTGAGATCTCACCCCTCCTCCCTGCTTGATTTACACTGAGTTTTACATCCCTCTGTGCACACATGTCCTCATCAGCTTCAATTTAATACCAAGAACATGTGTACATTTGTCACTCTTTTTTTTTTTTTTTTTTTTTTGCAGTTTCTGGCTGGGGCTGCGTTTGAACCCACCACCTCCAGCATATGGGGCTGGTGCCCTACTCCTTTGAGCCACAGGCACCGCCCTTTGTCACTCTTTAGATACTTCACTTGGGATAATGGTCTCCAATTCCATCCAAAGTGTTGCAAAAGGCATTAATCCATCTTTGCCATGGCTGAGTAGTATTCCACAGTCTACATCAATGACAATTTTTTTTTTTTTGGATAGAGTCTCACTCTGTCACCCCAGGTAGAGTTATACAGCGTCATAGCTCACAGAAACTTCAAACTTTTGGGCTCAAGAGATCCTTTTGTCTCAGCCTTCCAAGTAGCTGGGACTATAAGCACCCACCACAATAGCTGACTTGTTTTTTCTATTTTTAGTAGAAATTGGGTATCACTCTTGCTCAGGCTTATCTTGAACTCATGAGCTCAAGCAAGCCACCTGTCTCAGAGTGCCAGAATTACGGTGTGAACCACCATGCCCAGCCACATTTGCCACATTTTCTTAATCCACTAATGAATTGATGGGTACATGGGATGATTATACATCTTTGCAGTTGTAAGTTGTGCTGCAATAAACATTCAAGCGCAGGTGGCTTTTTGATATTTGACTTAATTCCTTTGGGTAAATAGTAGTGGGATTGCTGGATCACTTAGTTATTTGAGGAATCACCATCCTGTTTTCCATGAAGGTTGTAGTAATTTATAGTCCCACCAACAGGGTGTTCCATTCTCTCTGCATCCATGCCAGCATCTACTCTTTTGGGACTTTTTAATAAAAGCTGTTCTGACAGGGGCCAGGTGATATTTCACTTTGGTTTTCATTTATATTTCCCTGATAATTAGTGATATTGAGCATTATTCATATGTTTATTGGCCATTTGTCTTATTTTCATTTGAAAATACCCTCTTCATGTCTTTTGCTCACTTTTTAATGGGGTTGTTAGTTTTTTTCTTGCTGATTTGCTTGAGTTCTTTGTAGATTATGGTTATGAGCCCTTTATTACATGTATATCTTGTCAATATTTTCTTCCATTCTGTAGGTTGTCCATGTGCTTTGTCGATTATTTCCTTAGCTGTGCAGAAGCTTGTTAATTTAATCATGCACCATTTATTTTTGCTGTTGCTATGATTGCCATCGGGATCTTCATAAACTGTTTGCCTAGGCCATTGTCTAGAATCATTTTCCAAAATTTTCTTTTAGAATGCTTAAGATTTTATGCCTTACATTTAAATCTTTGACCCATCTTAAATTAATTTTTATGCATGCTGAGAGATACGGATCCTGTTTCATTCATCTACATCTGGAGATTCAAGTTTCCCAGCAACATTTATTGACTACCACTTCTTTTCCCCAGTGTATACTGTTGTCTGCTTTGTCAAAGATCAGTTGGCCGTATGCAGATGATTTCACGTCTGTGTTTTCTGTTCTGTTCCATTGGTCTATGTCTCTATTTCTATGCCAATACCATGCTGTTTTACCAGAAGTCTGGTAATGTAAGGCCTCCAGATTTGTTCTTTTTGCTTAAGATTGCTTTGGCTATTTGGACTCTGTTCTGGTTCCAAAGGAAGCATAGAATTTTTTTTTTATATATCTGTGAACTATGAGGTTGTTGTTTTGATGGAGAATGCATTGACTCTGTCAATCACTTTGGGTAGTATGAATATTTTAACAATGTAGATCCCATCAATCCATGAGCATCACGTATTTTTCCACTTGTGTGTCACCTGCAATTCCCTTCCTCAGTGTTTCATAGTTCTCTTTGTAGGGATTGTTCACCTGCTTGGTTAAGTATATTCCTAGGTATTTTATTTTCTTTGTAGCTATTGTAAATGGTATTAAGTCTTTTATTTGACTTTCAGCTTGACTGTTATTGGTGTATAGGAATGCTACCAATTTACATACATTGATTTTGTAACCTGAGACTGTGATGAATTTATTTATCAATTCCTGGAGTCTCTTGGTGGAATATTTGGGGTTTTCTAGATATCAGATCATACTATTAGCAAAAAAGTGATAGGTTTATCTCTTTCCCAATTCAGACGCCCTTTACCTGTCTATTTTTTATTTTTGAGAGAGAGAGTCTCATTCCGTTGCCTGGGTAGAGTGCTGTGGCATCATCGCTTACAGAAACCTCAAACTCTTGGGCTTGAGCAATCCTCTTGCCTCAGCCTCCCAAGTAGCTGGGATTATAGGCATGCACCTCTATGCCCGGCTGGCTTTTCTATTTTTAGTAGAGATGGGGGTCTCACTCTTGCTCCAGCTGGTCTCAAACTCCTGAGCTCAAGCAATATGCCTGCTTCAGACTCCCAGATTGCTAGGATTACAGGGGTGAGCCACCATGCTTGGCTTTCCATCTTTTTCTCTTGTCTGATTGCTCTGGCAATAGAAATGGTAATAGCGGGCACCCTTGTCTTGCTCCATTCTTATTGGGAATGCTTTCAACTTTTCCCTATTCAGGATGATGTTGGCTGTGTGTTTGTCATAATGGCTTTTAAAATTATGAGACATGTTCCTTCTATGCCTAGTTTTTTTAATGTTTCTATTATAAAAATGTTAAATGCTGAGTTTTGTCAAATTATTTTTTCTGCATTATTGAGATGATCATATGGTCTTTGTTTTTGCTTTTGTTATGTGATGAGTCACATTTATTGATTAACATATATTGAACCATCCTTGCATCCCTGGGATGAAGATCACTTGGTCATGGTGGATTTTTTTTTTTTTTGATTTACTATTGAATTTGGTTGGCTAGTATTTTATTAAGAATTTTTGCATCTATATTCATAAGGAATATCAGTCTGTGGTTTGTTGTTGTTGTGTCCTTTCCTGGCTTTGGTATCAAGGTGATAGTGGCTTTGAAGAGTTAAGTGGGGAAGATTCCCTCCTCAATGTCATGGAATAATTTTTTCAATATGGGTACCAGCTCTTCTTTGTAGGGATGGTAAAATTCAGCTGTGAATTCATCTGGTCTGAGGGCTCATTTCATTGGAAGATTTTTTATTATTGCTTCGATCTCTTTGCTCATTATTCGTCTGTTCAGGAGTTCTATTCCTTTCTGATTGAGTCTTGGGAGGTTGAGTGTTTCCAGGAATTTGTTCCTTTCCTCTCTCTTTTCAAGTTAACTTTCAAGTTTGTGTAAATATTTTCATAGTATTCACAGATGACATTTTGTATGCTTGTGGTATCAGTTGTAATCATTTCTGATTGAGTTTATTTGGGTCCTTTCTCTTCTATTCCTGGTTGATCTAGCAAGAAGTCTATTGATCTTAATTATCTTTTAAAAGAACTTTTTGTTCCATTGATCCTTTGTATTTTTGTTTGTTCCTTTTCCATTTTGTTTAGTTCTGCTCTGACCTTACTTTTTTAGTTCATTGACATGTGTCAATAAATTGTTAATTTGTGATCTGTCTTTTTGATGTGGGCATTTAAAGCTGTGAATTTTCCCCTAAGGACTGCTTTTGCTGAATCCCATATATTTTGATATCTTTTGTCCCTTTTATCATTAAATTCAAGGAATCTTTTTATTCCCATCCCAATTTCATTATTGACCCAATAATCATTCAGCAGCTGATTGTTTAATTTTCATGACATTGTGTAAAATGAAGTGTTTCTATTTGTGTAGAATTGAATGTTTCTCTTAGAGTTGATTTTTAGTTTTATTTCACTGTGGTGTGAGAAGATATATGGTATCATTTATATTTTTTTATTTTTTTTTGAGATGTTTTTTTGCCTAAGATATTATCAATCTTGGATAATGTTCCACATGCTGATTAGAAGAATGTATATTAGGTAGCTTGGGGGTAAAATGTTCTATATATAGAATCCATTCTATAAATGGATTCAGGCACATTTGTTGTAGAATTCCATTTGAGTCCAGTATTTATTTATTTTCTGCTTAGATGACTTGTCCAGTTCTGTCAGTGGGGTGCTAAAATCCCCAGCAGTTATGACATTGATGTTTATCTCTTTGATTAGATCTAGTAGGGTTTGCTTTATGAATCTGGGCACTCCTGTTTGGTGCAGAAATATTTAGGATGTTATGTGTTCTTGTTGAATTGCTCCTTTTACCATTATATAATAACCATCTTTGTCTTTCTTTACTATTGTTGATTTAAAGTCAATTTTATCTGATGTGATAATGGCTACACCTGCTTTCTTTTGGTTTCCATTTGCATGAATTTTTTTTTTTTCTTCTATCCCTTGATCTTGACTCTGTATGAGTCCTTGTGGGTTAGAGGAACATTTCCTGAAAACAGCAAGAAATATCTCTTGAGTGAGGAACTCAGACCAATCATGTTGATTGATAGAACTGAGATGTAGGATGCTGTTCATCCTGTTGGGTAGTACTTTATTGCCTCATTTTAGCTCTTGTGCTGTTATTTTACATGAGCTCTGAGCTTTAGCTTTTTGGTGGGTGTCACTTGTGCTGATCTATGTACAATGAAGTTCTGAATATTTCCTACAGTAAAGTTCTGGTCTTACAAATTCCCTCAATGTTTGCTTGTCTGGAAAAGTCTTTACTTATCCCTCATATATGAAAACATAGTTTTACAAGATATAAAATGGTGGGCTGGCAGTTGTTCTGTTTAAGAAGACTAAAGATGGGGCCCTAGACTCTTCTGGCATGTAAGATCTCCCTCAAGAAGTCTACAGTTAGCCTGCTGGGGTTTCCTTTGTAAGTTAAGAGATGTTTTCACTTCATAGCTCATAGGATTTCCTCCTTGTGTTGACTTTAGCCAGCCTGATGATTACATGTGTTGGTGATTTCCTCTTTGCAATGAATCTTCCAGACGTTCATTAAGCTTCTTGTACCTAGATGTCTAAATCTCTAGCAAGACCATGGAACTTTTCCTCAATTATTCCTTCAACTAGGTTTTCCAGCCCTGTGTGTTTTCTTCTTCACCTTCAGGAATGCCTATGATTCCTACATTTGGCCATTTTACATAATACCATATTTCTTTTAGGCTTTGTTCATTCCTCTTAATTCTCTGTTCTTTATTTTTGACTGAGTTAATTTGTAAGAGTTGTCTTCAAGCTCTGAGAGTCTTTCTTCTGCCTGGTTTAGTCTATTCTTAAAACCTCCCACTGAGCTCTGGATTTCCTTAAGTAAATTTTTTCATTTTCAGAAGTTCTATTTGATTTTTTATTTTAACATGCTGATCTCTTTAGTGAAGTTTTCATTCATTTCCTGAATTGCTTCTCCGTTTTCTTAGAGGTGGTTTTCCATTTTCTCTTGTATTTCATTGAGTTTCCTTATAATCCACATTTGAACTTCTTTATCTGAAATTTTAATATTTTCATTTTTATTGGTATACTTGCTAAAGAGCTGGTGTTCCCTCTTGGGGATTTCCTTTTGCTCTGATTTTTCATATTTCTGGAATTCTTGCATTGATTCCTTCTTATCCAGAGCAGCTGCTACTTCTTAGTTTTGAATTTTCTTTTGTTTAGATGGAGGTCTCCCCGACTTATAAGGGTTTGTCTGCAGCATATGTTGGATAAGAACATATGACCTTTGGTTTGCTTATGGGTGCTTTTAAAAAAAAATTTTTTTTTTTTCTTGAAACAGAATCTCACTTTGTCACCCTGGGTAGAGTGCCATAGTATCATAGCTCACAGCAACCTCAAAATCCTGGGCTCAAGTGATCTTCTTGCCTCAGCCTCCCAAATAGCTAGGACTACAGGCACCTGCCACAACACCCAGCTTTTTTTTTAAGAGACAGGGTCTCGCTCTTGCTCAGGCTGGTCTTGATCTCTTAAGCAATCCATCTGCCTCAGCGTTCCAGAATGCTAGGATTACAGGTGTGAGCCATTACGCCCAGCCTGCTTCTGGGTGCTTTGATGGTGATCTAGGTTCCAGATAGATGTCTTGGTTATAAATGTCCTTAGTGTAGTGGTTTTCTCAATTGCTAGTTGTTTGTAGGCTGCAGAAGTGATGAGCTATATTGGAAGGCAGATCCTGAGAAGGCAGATTCCCTGCCTCTCTTTGATGAGGGAGGATGGAGGTCTTTGTGGTCATCTTAACAATGTGAATTGTATTGGCTCAGTTTAATCTCTGAGACAGGAGATGGTGCCAGTGGGTTAGAATCAAACATACCTTGTCAAGGAAGGGGAAGGGAGGAGGGAGGTT